>PVLA01002261.1:0-281341 GCA_004027455.1 Hydrochoerus hydrochaeris | reverse complement strand
CAACTTCTGTCAAATAAAAATATTATGGCATCTCCTCATCTGACTTATCCACTAAATCTGGTACTGTGAAATTGTTGTTGTTGTTTTACAATGTCAAAATGACCATAAAAGGTAAACATTTCAAATCAATCCAGGACATGGAGGCAGCCTTAGCAGCAGAGCTAACGGCATTCATGAGGAAGACTTTAAGGGCTTCTTTAGAAAGTGGCAAGAATAGTAGCGTAAGATATTGGGCAAGACAGGAAGTATTCTGAGGGAGATTAACGGCAATGCATTCATCACTGAAACAAATACTTTTACATGTAACATTCCTCATATTTTTTATCATACCATGAATGGAGGCCACTTTGATTTACCTTCTAAGTCTCCAATCAGCCTACACTTTGGGTGCTACCCACATTTAATAGAGACTGTATGTTTCTATACGAGCCCAGTGATGAGATGACCTGAAGGATATCTCTATTTGTTCATTCTTTCTTAGGGTTTCTGGCTTATGATGTCTATGAGGCTCACAGCTTATATGATGATGTGCCTTTCGTGAATAGTTCTATGCTTTCCAAGTGTCCAGTATATACTAGAAAATACATGTTGCATTGGAGTTGGTAGATATGAAGAAAACTAAAAAAATCCTTTATGCAACATAAATATATGTACTCCAGTGATTATGTAAGAAAGAATACTAAAAGAAGATCACCTTAAAATACTTAGGGACAAGTGAGATTTCCACTGTGCTCTATTTAAAAGTAAATTTATATTAATAAATATATTTTATTGAGCAGTTTCTATGGATACTATGCTAGACATTTTAATATGGAATTCTAGTGGTGGCAAATATTATTTGGTTAATTACTTAGATTCTTCCCATTGAATGGTCTCACTGTCGGGTAGTTGCCATCTAGTTGACCATCTTTTTCTCTAACATGAACTCATTAAGACCCTCTATTCATTCCCATTTCAGTCTTCAAAGCATTTACTAGAAAGCTGCCTGATATGTACCTATCAAAAAGAGAAAATACAGCTTTTCCCTAAATGAACTTCAGTGAAGAGGCTGCGTTGGCTGCTTTCAGTCTTTATATTATACTGAATTCATAGAAATTCTACTTTGACCAATGTGCCAGTTGGATTTCTTTTAAGGTAACAAAATTCCTTAGATAACCAACTTAGAAAAGAGGTTTACTTTGACTGACGAATTTGCAAGTCTCAGTTCATGGTCTCTTGGTCCCCATTGCTTCTGGGCCTGTGTTGAGGTAACATGTGCTGGTGGTTCTGTGTGGAGTAGTCTGCTCACCCCAGGGAAGCCAGAAAGTGAAAGAAAGAGACAGGAAGGGCCTTGGATCCCCACGTCCTTTTCAAGCACACACCCTCAGTGACTTAACTCACTGCCTCTACACACAGCTCCTGAAATTCCCACAGCTCCTCACGGCACCACAAGCTGGCAGCCAAGCTTGCAACGCATGAGTTTAGTTACATTTGTCTAAATCATAAAAGCAAACAAACTCTTTTCCATAGAATTTTGGTAGAGTGTATTGAACGACAAATCAAATAAGGCTATTAAAAAAATAAGGCTATTATGATTGCAGCATTTGACCACCAGTTTGGTACTTACCATCTCTTTTCTTACTTTTTGAAATATCTCCACAATGACCCAGTATGAAGTCTGTCACATTTCATCTTGAAAAATGGTTGCTACCAAAAACAAATTTTATTGGTTAGAGAGAATGCAGGGTTTCTTGGTTTGATGGAATGCTCAATGAGAGAAAGACTTCCTAAAAGTACCATCCCCTTGCCCCAGTTCCAAAACACACCTTAATATATAAATTCATAAGCATTTCTTGATTGAAGAAAATCAATTTAAGGATTATTTCTTCTTTCATGCTACTTAACCACAAGAAAATGTCTAAAATGATGTAACTACTGTCTTCTCCATTTCCTGTTTGGGTAGACCAGTATGCTTGCAAGGGAACGAAAGAATACTACAGCTAAATACCATATATTTCTACAAGAATTTCTCAAATATGACATTCACTGCAACTTTTTATTTCTGCCTGAGTCAAGGTTGAAGATGTGCAATACAAAAGGTTGGCCAGTTATGAATCTTGTCAACATTGTATTGGTGACAGACTTTGTTACATGTAAAAATAAAAATTAAAAAAACAAAACAGCTTCAGAACATTTCAACAGATAGAAACAGAAAGAGACTGATATCCTCGCAGCTATATCTTATGTATTCAAAGTCCCCTTTCTTTCATGAAGAGTTCATTATGTATTTATGAAAAACAAATTCATAAAAATAAAATGCAATATGTTTTCCTTATATCAATGGGTAAAATTAATACAACTTTTCTTATAATAGTTCATTTGCTCTGACATGATTTTGAATATCAGAACAAAATGTCAAAAGGATTTATAAATTGGAATAAGAAATAAAAATTCTTCAGGTAAATTGTTTTCTCTGTAGAGCCATAGGAGTCAATTATTTATTATTCATGAAAATGTTAGCACTTCTAATTTATACAGGGACTTTCATCTTTTCTCATTGATTCACCTGCAGGCCATGCCCCTACTGTAAACATCGAGGTACATTATTATTATTGCCTGCACTGCCTGTTAATAATTGGATATTGGAGTTGTGCTGCCAGTGACATGTTTAATCTGCTTTTGATTAAACTAAGCCTTCAATTATTCTTGGATAATATTTTGTTCAGTCGTACCTTGAATATTAGGAGCAACCACCTCTCTCTTCCTTCTCTCACATACTTAAATTAGTCCTTGTCTTGTAAAATGATTGGAGCCTTGCAGAGATTTGACAGTGGTAATTTTCTAGATATCAAAGCTTCCTTCCCACAACAGGTAGGGACGGGAAGGGTACTTCCACCAATGAAATAATCCTTGGCCACAAATATCCAATTTCTGAACTCACTGTAGTTACTAAAGCTGTTAATTAGTAGCTACTATGACAGCTTGTGGTGTGATTGGATTCTTGTTCAGTGCAAATCATTAGCTCTTAATCACTGTGAAGAAGTCAGATTGGCCTCTTGACCTAAATGTCCAGGGGATGCCTAGAAGCTATACATTCTGCTCTAATAGACGAAGCTGGGGGGGGTCTAGATTGAGATTTGGGAATTTGTTTTCTTCATCACAGGTATAGTTCTTTTGAACAAATAGTATATGATATTGGGGTCTCAATTTACTTGATCTACATATTAATATTTTATTTGATGCAGTACAATGTATATAGATAGATATAATTAGAGCCATCATACTGACTACAAATTTTTGTTCACATCTTTGTAAACTTTTAAAAATATTGCTTTTATTTTTCTTTTCATAGTAATTCAAATGGTTAGTTCTTCCCATATAAGTACATCTTTACATAATTGCTCACATAAAATTAGTTTGTCCAACACCAAGATAAAAAAATGGAAATGAAAAATGACTCCCTGAAAACATTTGAAAAATGAATTGATAATGTAGTTTCGTGTAAAATTTACATGTATTTAATATTTTGTTTGAATCATCGAATCAAGTAAAGAATTATACCTAGAGACAAACCTACAAATAATAACTTCAAACACATACAAAAATTAAATAGACTGGAGATTTAATTTAATAGTATGAAAACTTCTGATGTAGTAAAACAGTGTAAGAAATAATGTAACAGGAAGATTGTATAATAAATAAAATATTAGTGCTCTCCAAAAGACACTGCTGAATAGCAGGCAGAGCTGAGAGATGATGGTACTGGTAGGACCAGGCACTTTTTGCTAGATAAAGACATTTGCTCCTCACTGCTGTGTAAAGAATGAATATTGTCTCTTGATAATGTAAGTTGTTAGCTACCATCTTTTTATTTTAAAGGAGAGTTTGGGTGTGAAAAAAATCTACCTGTAATTTATTAAGGCTTAAAAGGAACTATGCAAAACATTAACAATATATATATAGACTTTGCTTTACTGTTTACAGTGATTCCTTGTATTAGTTCACTCACCCATTTATTTAATACTTATAAAGCATCAAATTTATAGGCCATGCTGGATTATCTTTTAGTGCTCCAAACAATCTGAACTGGGTGCTATTCACATTTGAGAGAATCTGTATGTATGCGAATTACAGCATTAAAGGACGTTTCAAGTGTTAAACTGCAGGTACAGTTTATGAAAGAGCAAGCTCTCAGTTTCTCCTGTTACAGCCTGGGAGTGAAAGTCCTGAGTTCTGCTGACTTCACTTGGCATTTCTCTGTTGCATGTCAGCCTCCTAAGCATTGCTTATAAGCCCCTCAAAGCGAGCAATCAGTCTCCTTGTAGCAATGGTAAAACAGGTAACACATGGTTGCACCTTACTTGTCAGCAGACAGTGGAAATAACATGTAACAGAAACAACAAATGTTGCACATAGATTTTCCAAAATGGAATTGTGCCTTTAGATACCTCTCCTTTATTAAAATTCCCTTATAAGTATGAATGGGCCAGTAGAAATCATAAATGGCATGAGTTTAACAATTATTAATCTGAGCTAATGGTAACTTGAAACAAATAAAAATGGAAGGGCTTGAAAATGTGTCTCGTTCTATTTGGATTGATAGCCTAGGGAGATTTAGTGGTGAGAAATGGGAAATTCTCAGGCTTTACAGAATTGAATTCAAAGACCATGATATTCTTGGATGATGATAAGGCTTAGAATTTTTATGGTAACATTAAGTGTGTATTCTCAGCTTGAAATGTTTTATTCTAATTGGCTCAACTAAGTTTTAACTTTTTATCAACTGAGTAAACTCTGCTTATGACAAGAAGATGCTTAATATAGTAGTAAAAACTTGTATTTATTGGGCGTCTGCCATGTCCCAAGAATTCGAATAGGTACTTTCACATATATTATCTCATTTTCACAAAAATACAGTCCAAATTGATGGAAAAAAATTAAAAGCCAAATGTAAATGTGTTTCAGTTCTCATGAAGCATGGGTCTGGTTCTTGGCAAAATTCTAGGTGTTTTTCTTTGGTCTTTTCAGCCTCTTTTTTCTATATCTTTTCCTGAATTGTTGCCCCATGACTACCTGCTCTAAAGAAAGTATGGCCATTTGCATCTTATGAATATTTAGGCAACGTCACAGACAAAAGAGTCCAAGAAGTTTTAGTGCTCATATATAAATAAAAGCAATTAGGTCATGCTAAGATAAAGCTCTAAGTGGTCTGTAGTGCACCCAAATTTAGGAGTCTCGAGGATCCTAAGCCTGAGTGAGAATCACAGGTGATTCCAAAACTGAGGTAGTGGACCATGAAAAAAGGAAATACTTTCCCATGTTTATAGGCAAAATTATAGGTTTCTGATCTTGCAAAAGTGATAAGAAGGTGCTTTACACAGGTACAAACCCAGGATCCAAAGTATCAATGTGAGAGTCTACAGAAGAGGCAAATCAAAGCACACAAATGTTATCAGTATTCTTTCTGCTTCCATGGACTTTATGTGTGTGTGTATGTGTGTGTGGGGTCTGTGTGTGTGTGTGTGTTTATGTGTGTGTGTGTATCCACCTCTGCCCATGTGGGTTTCCACATTGGTGTGTATGAATGTCCTGGTTTCTCAGAAAGAAATTGCATACAAAGTGCAGAAGCTGATAACAGTTGTCACTGAATGATATTATCTGACAAATCAGAATCAGAAATTTCATTAAGCTAGCATTCGTCCATGGATAAATCTGCATCAGATTTATCCGAAAGAGCCTGGAAAGACCAAAGTAAACATCTAGATTAATTCATACATGAAAAATGAGGAAATGGCTAAATGAAGTTATAGATATGCAGGAGAAAGAAAGGAAGAAAAAAAAAACAAAGAAAAATCATCCTGAAATTGTGAATGTCAAGCTAGGGATATGTAATTAGTGTCATACAAAGTCCAAGGTATAATAGCCACAAGTCTAATGGATAACTGGACATTTGATGAATCTCATTACATAAACTGGTGTGCACCGCGAGTTGAGGGTAATCTTTGAAGAGAAATAAAAGTCTTTTAAATACTTATATTCTTTTTCTAGAATCAGCACTGTAATTCAGTTCAATTAAAAGAAACTGGCCTTGGATTCACAGTGAAAACAAATGTAAGTTTTCACGCCATGTGGGCTGTCGGTGAAGTGGTGGATGTTCGGGTTCCTGGGACAGGATGTGCTAGGTCCATCACTGAGAGCGCTCCAAACACCCACCTGGGCCACAGCTATTAAACCCATTTCCTACTTTGGTTCTCTGAGGTTCATCTCAGGCCTCCTTCCTCAAGTGACCTGATTCTTCTGCCGTGAATGTATGGTATGGCTCGCAAAACTTCTCTTGGTGTAGTAACAGTGCAACCTTCTCATTATTGTCTTTTGTCTCTAGAAATAGGCATTTTCCCCAGCTGGCTCTTATTTGCCTTTTGAGAAATCCAATTCTGTTCTGGCTCTGTGTACATCATGCTATAGCTGCTCTTATTATTATTATTTAATACTTATAGATGTGATATCATATTCATTGTGTGCCCCCTGGCAACTTCTTTAACCCCATTTGGACAGTCTGTGACCCACAGGGCTACAGATGGTCTGTGAAAAAAAAAATGCAACTTTCAGGGAGCATTTCAGTTGATCCAGTTAGTGAGCTGCTAATTAACATATTTTCTCAGCATTATTTTGGATGGTTTCAGTCTTGCTGTCAGTTTTTTAGCAGCATGTATTATTTTTTTTCCTTACTCAAATTTCACTTGCCATGCAACTACACCTGGAAAAAAAAATACCAATCATTTTCAAGTAATGAAGTGTGACGATTTCATTGCTAATTTACTATATGGTAAAAACCAGAATTTCCATGACTGTGATTCTAGAATCTAGACTGTGAGAGGCATGATTACAGATATTTAAAGTTTTGTGGTAAACCTAATGAGATCTCATGATAATTTTGGTGATATTCTATTAAAACCCCCTATGGTATAATTAAGCCCCAACATCCTGCTTTTAATTGAGGGTAGGAAAATCGGAACTGTGACACCAACAGCTGCAACCACTTTATGAAAATGTTAAGACAGTTAGCAAAGCCAAAACAGAGATGACTATTTTGTAAATTATACATTTACACACAGACATACATACATCTGGAGCAGATGAGAATTTATGGAGCTGTAGACACATGCAATTTACATTTTTCTTACTATCAAGTCTTACATATCCATGACCCTCCTTCCTTCCCCTTCTGTATACCCACCCCCTCAAGACTCTCCCTTCTGATTGGTCATTGCCCCAGCTGTGAGTACTTCCTTTGACACTGGAAGTCTTGCTGTGTCTTGACCCTACATGTCAGAACTCCTTTTTCCTTCATTTAAATCCCATGGCTGTGAAGCTTGCTACAGAGTGTCGTGGGCTAGCAGTGGTCCTCTCCATGCTTCAGTGGAAGCTATTAGACATGGAACCAGCTCAAGAAAGCATCCTTTTCCATTACTTTCCCATCCTTGCTAGACAACTTGCCCTTGAATTCCCTATCGAGCAGTTGCAGGGCCCTTTGCATCCTGGCTGGTGCTCCTACAGCGGATCCTCATCTCTAAGGTCTCATCTACTCCCTGGGGTTGGGGAGAGAAAGGCACATTTGCTTTTTCTTCTTTTCTTCCTTTTAACTTTCTGACTCCTACAATGCATTCTGTTACATACTGAATGCTGTGCATGAGCAGTGTACTTGCATTGCTTATTCAAACTCAATGCTTTATTTAATCTTAAATGACCGAGCAGAGCTGGTGTTATCATCCCCATTTATGGATGTTCTGAAAAGTGTGCAAGGAAACAGAAACGTGTTCATATCAGGACACTTCCAGAACTCAACTGAAATTTAAAATGCTGATTTCTGATGTTGAATATTTTTCTATGTACATGGCAACCATTCATATGTTCATGAGAAATATCTATTAAAGTCTATCATGCATTTTAAATTGAGTTGTTTTCTATTATTGAATTTTTGGAGTTCCTTTTGTATTCTGGATATCAAGACCGTGTCAGAGATACAGTTTGCAAATATTTTATTCTGTAGGTTGTGTCTTCACTCTGCTGCTTATTTCATTTGTTGGACAGAAGCTTTTAGTGTGAAGTAATCCCATTAGTCTATTTTTTGCATTCATTTCCTGTGATTTTGGGATCTAATTACTAAAAAAGACTTTCCCATTCTAGTGTCCTGAAACATTTTCCCTCTATGATTCTTCTAGAACCATAGTTATATACTTTCAGGTCTTACATGTAAGTTTTTATTCTATTTTGAGATGACATTCATTTTGCTCTTGCTGATGACAGATAAGTGTCTATTTTTATTTTTCTGCGGGTGGATAATCAGTTTCCCAAACACCATGCATTGAAAAAACTATCTTTTTCCCAATTCTTGATCTTAGTGCTTTTGTTGAAAATCAGTCAGCTGTGCATGTGTGGGCTTACCTCTGGGCTCTTTATTCTATCCCATTGCTCTATATGTCTGATTTTATTGCCAAGACTCTTTTTTTGAATACTATTGCTTTTTAGTATATTTTGAAGTCAGGTAGTGCAAGATCTCCTCTTTTGTTCTTTTAGTTCAAGATTGGTTTGGCTATTTGGGATTTTTCTTAGGTTTTTGGTTCATTTTATGGATGTTTTTCCACTTCTTTGAAAGATACTGATACTCTGATAGGCATCATATTCTATTTGTAGATTCCATTGGGTTGTATAAATATTTTAGTAATTTTGGTTCTTCTAATTTATGAACATGGTGGAATGTCTTTCTGCTTTTTGGTATTCCCTTTCGTGTTTTATAATTCATTATAGAGAGCTTTCTCCTCTTTGGGATTGCTGTCTTGTTTTTTATTTCAGATAACTAATTGGCATGCAACAATGCTACTGATTTTTTTGTATGTTGATGTCGTAGGTTGATTTCAACCTTGCTGAATTCATTAATTGGCTCTTGTGAATACTGATCCTGAAATGTCAACTTGACTGGATTAGGGAAGGGACTAACAGATTACTAAAGCACACTTGTAGGTGTGCATGTGGCCATTCTCAGGAATGACTGCACTGTAGGCCAGCAAACGGATGCAGGGAAAGTTCACCCCAACTACGGCTGCACCAACCAATAAGCTTGTATCCTAGACTGAATAAAAAGGGAAGTAAAAGGAAATTATCTCTGTTTTTAAAAAGTTCCAATCTGCTTGAGCAGGTGTGTCTTTTTCTGCTGCTGTGGGGATCAGACATCAGACTCCTGTTTCTTCAGGCTTCCATTGCAGACTTACACTAGCTGCTCTCCAGGGAGCTTTCAGACTTTTGACCTTGGACTGGTGCTTCATCCTTAATTCCTCATGCTCTGTAGTTTTAGCTTTAGCTGCTCCTGGGTCCTCTTGTTTTTCACCACTCAGATGGCCACTGTGGACTCTCCTGCCTCTGATATGGAAACTTGTCTAATCAGTCCCCTTGCACAATTTTAGATTTATTTTCTATTGAATCCTTTTCTCTAGAGAATCCTGATCAATATACTAATAGGTTTGAAGTTCTTTGTGTATAAGAGTATATCGTTTAAAAAGAGAAAGAAAATTTGACATTTTCTTTTAGATAAAAAGTCTTCCCTAAGTTTCCCTGGTTAAGTTTAAACTTGCAATGTTTCTGCCTCAGCCTCCCAGGTGCTGGGATTACAGACATATGCCTCCATGCCTAGCTTTGACTTTTCTTTTTCTATTTTTATACCCTTTATATCTTTCTCTTTCTTGGTTGTTCTGCAACCTTTTCCTATTCAATATAATGTTCGTCATTGGTTTATTATGAATGACCTTAGTTATATTCCATCTATAACTAAACTGTTCAGAGTTTTTACTACGCATCTATTGGATCATATGGCTTTTGGGGTTCATTCTATTGATGCTGTGTATCACATCTACTCGCCTGTGTATGGTGAGCCATGACTGTACCCCGGGACACATCCCATTTGATCATGGTGAATAATCTTTGTCAATGCTCAACATCACCAGTCACCAAAGAAGTGCAAATCAAACCTCCAATGAGATGTAGCCTCACCCCAGCAGGAACGACTAGAGAGAATACGTCCTGGGGAGGATGTGGAGCTAAGGGAGCCATTGCGTACTGTTGGTGGGTAAATTACTGCAGTCACTGTGGACAGCAGCGTGGCTGATACTTTTCAAAATTAGCTAAAGGTATGCTTCAGCACTTCTTTCTCCTGCACTCACTAAAAAAAACTAAGTTCTCTCCTACAGACTTACTACATTCCTTCTTGTCATCTGTCTTCCCTCCCAACCTCTTTCTCTCTCCTTCCTTCCATCTTTTATTCTCTTATTCAGTCTTGACTTGAGTGCCAAATATATAAAAGCTTGAAGCACTGAAAATAGCGTAACGGTAGTTTTAGCCTGGATTTACTAGGTATCTACTGCTACCAACATGTCGGACAGAGAGTTGCTCCTCTGTTAATGAAACAAGCAAAAAAAATTCTTGATTTTTAATTAAAATTTTTTGCAATAAATACAGATTCACTTGCAATTGTAAGAAATAATAGAGACAGCCCTTGTCCCCTTTGTTCCATTCCCCCAGTGCTAACATTTTGAAAAAGTAGACTAGAATGTGACAGTCAGGGTGTTGATGTTGATGCTAATTCTAGATTTGGGCTATTACAAATAAAATGGCCAGGTTTTTGTGTGAATATAAATTTTGTATTTCTCTAGGATAAGAGCCAAGTAGTGCAATTGTTAAGCTGTATGATACATTTATATTTACTTTTAAGGGAAAATGACAATCTTTTCCAGAAGAGCTGTGCTATTTTACATGCCCAGGAACAGTTGATGGGTAATATACTTTCTCCATACCTTATTATTTGGTTTTGTCAACTACTTTGTTGACAACACAGATTTTGAATGGCCAATGTTACAAAATACTTTAAAATAATCTAAGTATAAATGATTTAAAAGTATATACGTTGGATTTCTCAAAAAAATGAAGCAAAGTAATACGGGAAAGAAATGTGCTATGAGCCTAAGTATATATTATCTAATATTTCAAAATTTCTGATAGATATGCAGAAGACACTAGGCCCCAGCTGCATTTATGTGCATCGAAGATAAAGATAAGGGAAAGGGCATCTCTATGACACAAGAGAGAAATGAAATCTAATTTACTTTGGATACATATTAATAATTGTGTATCTAGAGGTCAATTCAGTCCCAGTGGTTTAGGTGCCAGGCGTAGAAGCTTCACTCGCAGAGAGACTGTCAAGGAGCAGCATGCTCTGAAGGGCTTGTGTTTGATGTTGTTGGCCTTTGGAACACTGCCTTTAAAGAAATTCTGCACTCACATTCTAATTCTAGCAAGTAAGAAAAGTGAGAGGTATCGACAGTCTACGTTTTGGAGCAGTAGGGACAATTTCTCAAGGAAAACATGCTGAAATTTTCAGAATGGCATTTAAGAAATAACTGTAATTATGAGTGGCGGTATGATTTCAGGCAGTATCATTGCAGGTTTGCTTCTATCGTTATGACGGTTTTTGTTTGCCTGGAAATTCAGAAAGGCACGTGCTTATTTTCTACCAGAAAGAGCTACGTTTTGCACACGTTCCTTTTACATCCTACTGAGGCAGAATCTGTCAAAATGTGTGCCTTCCAAGACATTCACAGACTGGTGTTGACCAAGTAGTTGCACTATTAACTATTCCATCTGCAAACTATTGCAGGACCAGATTTTTCTCTCCTATCCTATTCAGTGAAGGAAAGGGAAAAAAATATCTGAAGATTTTGAGATCACAGGAAAATGTGTGTGGAACAGTTATATCTTTCAGCTCACCTAACGTTTGAGGCAGTGTTAGATTTCTTGTTTTGTTGTTTGAATGCAGGATGCTCTCTCACAGCATTGTTTGATGCTACGAATGCTAATTTATTTTGTAAAAGGTTATATAATTTGGAGGATTTGTTTCTGATAGGGCAGGATCCTTTGTTTCTTGTTGCTATTCGATGCTCTAAAATGTAATTTGGTGTGCTGCCCAAAGAAGGAAAATAAGCTTTGCCTGAGGAAAGTTTGTCCTTAGGGTAGACTCCGCATGGATAAAGGACCCTGACAGGTGCTGTCACACAGGTGGGAAAGGCTTAAGCTGGAGGATCCTGGTGGCCCACATTAAAGAGGGATATTCAGTGAAGGACAGATTAAAATCTCAGGGAGGCACATATACTACATATGACTGGAAAAGCCCTCGGCTGATTTGTCTAAAGGAAGGCTAAGATGACATTTCCAAAGGCCATGCTTTGGCAAGAGAGACACCAAGAGAAACCAATATCACAGAAATCTTTTGCTGGCTGGTTGCGCTCCATAGGTCAGAACAGAAGGTTGATGCTGCTCTGATAGAACTGAGCTCCCTGCCAGCAAAAGGGATGAGAAGATTCTCAAATAATAGGAGCCAATGGATGTAGAGTGAATGTCAGAAGTTGGTTAGACGCAGTGTAAAGAGTAGCAAGACTGGATTGGTTGCTGGATGACCTTGAGATGCAAAGAACTCTCTCTGGAGATGGTTAACAGAACATTGTATCCTAGGAGCAAGATAGTTGGGAAGCCAGAAAATGTGCTGCTCAATGAACACAATTTTAAAAAATCAAGAATAGAATAGATGGGCAATGCAGATAAAATGTCAAAATAAGTTAGCCTTTTTCTGGATCTGAGCTAGTTTACCAGTCCAGAACTCACTCACCACAGGACATACCAGACACCCTGAGGGAAGGACCCAGCAAACTCATGACAACTGCTTATGGGAGTAATTCCTCCATGACTTCCACAACATAGTACGTGTACAGGCACCTGATGACCACACAGTGGGGAGGGAAGAAAGAAGAAGGCTGGACAGGAAACCTGTGGAAGAAGATTACAAACTCCGGGTCCAAGTTTGACTAGAGGGTGAGAAACCCCACCTAGTGATTATTTCCTCAATCTCCAAACTTATAATTGAATGTGGGAGGCAGAAACCACACAATGACTCCTCTTCTTATGAGCTAAGAGCAACAGTGGTGAGGAATGCCAAGTAAAAGTGTGACAATAGCTCCCATGTTCATCTGGCCTTCCTGGGAGCACATCTTTCATTCTCCCAGATGCTGGGAACATTCAAGACCAAAAATGGAAAGCAGAATTTCCTGTCTCCTCAACAATTGTGTCACTGTTCATTCCCAAGGGAAGCTCAGTCTAATGATTGACAAGAAGAATATGAAGCCTGGCTCTTCTGTTCAACTTCTGACAATTCTGCTTTTATAATCCCAGTTTCAAGCATTCCCATGAGGTGGTTCCAGCCCTGCAGTGCTCACCTTCTCTCTCTGCCCAGTCTTCCTTTACAGTCCCATGGTGCTAATGCCAAGAGCACTTCCTACCAAACTTGGTACAAGCAAATTTCAGGCCCCAGAGCCAGCTTCCCAGGAAACTGACCAGTGCTTCTTTCTTTCCTCTTTCAAAATAAAATAATCACAGAATGTGGCCAGTAAAATAAACTTGGGTGGGCCAATGCATTTAAAGGCTTTCTTTAAGTTTCTAAATATTTACTTGATTTGTCAAAAGGTAGCCTAGCAAAGAAGTGAACGAGGTGATTATTTTGCTTGGGCTTAGCTTAGCATTCTTATCAGAATTTAGCATCAAAGTATTCAGCATATAGAGGTGAGTCTTTCTCTGAGGAGTGTTGTCTATCTGCTCTCCTTTGCTGGAGAGTTGAGACCTTCTTGAAACCACACACTAAGAAAGGAATCTCTTTATTCTCTTAGGCTCCTTACCTGCAACCTGATGCAAAGCTCTGTTGAAATTCCTCAAACTGTAAGTTAATGCTTCTTTTCCACCCTCTCTGTTGTAATTAATAACTATATTAGAAATATTAAGTCAGGGACAATTTCACCTTTCATTTTGATATTTTGAAATGAATGTCTTTTTAAAATTTTAGTGTGGAGATTGGCTTTTATCTGTTGCTTTCAGAAGTTTTAATAGTGATTATATTAGGGTAGAAAAAAACCCCAGATAATTGAGAGGTATACAAATATTTACTGAGTATCCAACATTACTTGGCCATTTTATATGCATTAAAATTGTGAATAATTTTTGCTGTATTTACAAAGTGGAGAGGGAAAAATAACTAAAATGATAAGATTAACAAGATGAATAATTAAAATTAGAATTTAGGTTCTAAATCCACATTCGAAGTTAATTCAGCATGTGCTTTTTGTTAAAAAACCATTTCCTTTTTGTGATATCTATATCTTAAATATGTAGTCATACATACATATGTAGATTAGAAGTTTATCATGTGTTTCTGTGACACTGTGATTTTAAAAAGAGAATTAGATATTTTTAAGTTATTTCATTTTTAAATTTATTTCATTTTAAAATTTATCTTATTTTCCAAAAATGATAAGGAAATGTATGGGATAATTAAGAAAGAATAGACTGTCTGAAAGTGGTAGATTGTATCATGAATCCTTTTGAATTCTTTGATCTGTACTGGAAAAACATTTTCTTTTATATACAATGAGAATTTGTATTTAAATATATATATATATATATCCGCATGTATATGCACATACGGATATATGTATATATTTGTGCTTATGTGTATATAATTTGCATGACATATATTATTGTTTCTGGGAACTAAAGAACCATAGGAGTGATTTGGAAATATCTAATATGTTTGAGTGACTCACTCACCTCATCAGTGGTTGTAAAGGACACCAAGGCAAACCAACTGTTTCTCCACGTGGATAGGACACCAATGACAGGGACATTACAGCTGGAAAGATAGCATACTTCTTCCCGTGGCTTTCTATATGTTAGATATAATTGACCCTTGCTGTAATGGCAACTGAAAACATCATTTCAATATATAAATCCTTTACCTTCATCTTTTTAGTTATAGGAATCTCTTCTGAGATTCTTCCTATAATGCAGAAGCTAGACAGTGGCATTGTTTTCCATGAAATAAATGCTGGGAAGAGATAAGTAACTCCAGAAAGTAGGGGACAGATAATTGTATGTATCATCTCCTAAAGTCAGGATTAGGCTGTCATGAGCAACACACATCTTGATTTCCTTTCTGTCCAGGAGGACAAAATCAGGGAGCACGAAATGCCATTCATGTCTGTGCACCCAAAGCCACTCTCACTTGCAGGAAGGCTGCGACAGTGAGGGGGATGCACTGTTTGTTGTTACTGATGGTCCATGTGAGTATCTAGGGTCAGTGTGTTTTCATGTGAGGAAATTCTAAGTCACCGAATCAAGTCTATTTTGAGTGGCGGCTGAGCAGAAGGGAAGGCAGAGTTTGGCACTGAGTCAAGAGCATTGCACAAGGATCGTTTCAGTGCCCTAACAAATGGTTAATCTTACATAACATTGCAGCAGCTCTTAAGTGCCAAACCTTTGGCTTAGTTACCAAAGCAAACACTACACATTATAGACAATGAGAGTCCTAATGTCCAGCAGTTAAAATACTGGAGTGATAAGAATTCATTCTTGTTGTTTACATTATAATTTCTAAATTGTTCTGTTTCATTCACTGTCTTGAACATTTAATGTTACAGGACACTTCTTGCAATGCAAATGAGCATTTTTGATAAATTGTAGAAGTGTGCAGGTCATACAAATTGAAAGGATTTAGCTTCTTGACACTGCATGTGGCATACATGTTGATGAAGGAAATCTCAGTGTCACATGACAAGCAGGTTCTTCAATGTGGTTTATTTCCAGAAAAGTTGCTGGGGCTTAACATAGACTTTAGAAGATTATTAAGCTCTTTGCATTTTAAAAATTTTATTTAAGTACCAGTGTTGAGCCATCAATGAATAGGTGAAAAAATAATAAAGATTTCCTGTATAAACACACACACACACACACACACACACACACTGACTCACATAGAAATTAAATAATATATATTTCTGAAGCATTTCTGGTGGTTAGAGAAGACACTGGAGTAAGAATAGATGGTGGGTGTAGGCAAATGATCCTGACAAACCAGGTCATCAACTATATGATTCATAGAGATATCAAGATACATCTTTATAGATTAGCTTTGGGTTATCTCTAGAGACAGATGTTATCATTTGAGTTGAAGCAAGTACATCATACATTCATAAAAACCAGATGGACGACACTGCTTATGGGAAGTTTAGTGCCCATCTATAAAGGCCATATGGGTGACGCTCACAAAAAGGTTTATAATTGCCAGCCATGGCTACACTCCAGAGAGTAATGAAATGTTCTCAATTCTCCGAAGAATTTCTCCATTCTTTATCTTCAGTTGTAATTGTCTGCTGAAATGTTTAGAGCCAAGACTTACTGTTGAGCTTGATAAAACCATACACATCTGATATCTAAAGACAGTTGCTCTTTTGATAGTGCATATTAAAGATGAGGAACACAGTAAACACTCAAGGCAAATAAAAGAAACCAGTCAGATTGTACATTGCTACAAACTGCCTTTTTCTTTTACTTAGAAACTTTTGTAAGTTCTATAAATGTACCTAAAGATACATCAAAATGTGTAAGCATCATCTTTGATGCCAAGCACTCAAAATCCATTTCCTGCACCAGTGTTAACAATATTTCAAAACCTTGTGGGAAGGGAAAATCCAGACAAAGCAGAATGGGGACCAAATTGATATTCTGTTTCCATGTCACTTCCTCAAGAAATATTTATTTTTGTGACTTGTTCTCTTTGCTGATCTGGTGATTGGATTGGTTATGCTTGGTTTCCTATATTTTCAGTTTCATAAATAGATTGCTTGTTGATTATGATTATTACAAAATCCTGGGTTTATGATATAAAGTCTTCAAATTCAGGAGAGGCACATTTCAAGGCTTTTTAAATATTCAAAGTTATAAACATCACAATAACAAATTATTGTCCCAATAAAACTCATTGTATATTCAACGACCTATAACTTTTAAAGTCTTTCTTATTCTCTTTCACTTGTACATCTAGAACCAATGATTCTTTTTCTTTTGAGGACTATTTTTTTTTCCACAAGGAAACTACTTCGTGACTGCACCTGTTTGAACAAGGAGAGGAAAATACATCTCAGCTGGGCTGTGGATTCTGGGATCAGTGTGTTTGAAGCACGATCAACTTGAATTCTCCTCCTTCAGGGTTACTTACTATTGATGAAACTGTAAATGCTGAAACTTTAGCTAGGAGTTTACCTTGTGTTCTAACCCAGTACACCTGCACATAATAAAGCACTTAAGGCTTTGAGGATAAATGAATGTTTAATGTAACTGAGCAGAAGAAAGAAATATTTTGAGTTTCAAGAAAAGCATATCTTTCTTCCATCATTGTAGTCACTGCTTTCACATGTCCCCGGATATTTCAACCACAACCCCTCTCTGCATAATGTTTGGAGAGCTCTGAGCTACAAGGCATATGGGAGAGTCCTTCTAATTTTACGGGTCCAGGGCCAAGGATTCTGAGAGGACACCATATGGAGTTCTCAGTGAAAAAGCTAAGAAGACAAAGGAGCAGTGATGTACAGACAAAGCATGGCACTTACATGCCAGCAAGACGAGATAGCCAGCCATGCCACCACACGTCTTCCGTTTGTCTCAGAAAAGTAGGGTTTCTCTGCAGGTTAAAATGCTGTACCATGGTGTGGCTGAAAAGTGCACAAGACTCTATCACCACCCTTATCAGGAAGCCAAATCTGTGGTGCTTGTAGCAAGGTGTTAGTAGGACTGACACACTGAAGGACATGCCACCTAAAGGTGAGGACTCGATTCTCTACGAGGCCATATTGGCAAGGTGCAGTGTGTATTACTGCCAGTCCAAGTTAACAGTAGGATCAGAGTGCTGGGTATCTAGTCTTAAAAATATTTCGAAGAAGTAAAGCATTATGAAATAGGAGAAATTTCAGTGCCTTAATAACTATGGGTGTTCTCTTCAAATTATGAGTCAGCATTGTAGACAAAACAATAATTTTTAAAGATCTTTGTTAAGATCTCATTGCAGAAGCATCTGTCACTATTATGATCCTGTTGTTTTGGGAAATTTCGTATTTAATAGTAAGTCCTTCATTGGATGATAAATTTTTTCCTGTTACATTTAACATTGGTTTTGATGAGAATATTATTCCTAAAACTTCCAACAGATTTGGATACACTGGAAAGATCTCCAAGACATGTCAATAAGCAATTTTAGAATAAAATCTAGGCTTTGTATCTGTATTAGTTTTAATTTTGGTAAGATAATTCAGTGATTTTATTAACACATATTATTCAAATATCCAGGTAAAAAATGATGCTATTTGGAATCCTTCAGCATATTTTTGTCAGTAATAATCTAAATATTTAATCCCTGAAGTAGAATTCTAGAAGGTAATTCTAAAGCCCCCAAACCACATAGGTAATTATTGCTAATAGCAAAATTAAAACAGTCCCTTGGCTTTTCTTGTTTGATTTATATGGATTTTTTATTTGTCTAGCCTATGCATAATCTCAAGGAAAGCCAATCTTTTTTTCCTCCCAAATCTTGTTTGACCTTTAATGTAAAACCAAAATACAATGGCTTATATTTGCTCTTAAATGCATTACACATATTCAGACTTTTTTTTCTTTTGTAAGTAATTATTGCTACTTTTCCTTTGTAATTGGAGCAGATGCATACAGCAATGATAGTAACACTGAAAGAATGCTTTAATTTATTAATTAAAATGTCTATGGCTTCTTTAACATTGGTACTTGAAGGCGAGCTAAGGCAGCGATCTGTGAATGTTTCTATTTGCAAAAATAGACTTGCTAAGGATATTTAAACAGGATTTAACAAAAAAAGAAAGTTCTTTGGGCTAAATCAAAGCATTATACCATTTTAGAGAAGTTTAGGTTTCATTTCACTTTCCAGACTCACAAATGAGCTTCCCCAAGCATGAAAAGGAGAAGATGAGAAGGCTGGGGAAAAGCAGTTTCTGTTGAGAGGCCCACAGAACCCGTTTCTGTATTATTTTCAATCTTTATTTCCTTAATCTGATTATGATTATTTTTGTGATCATCTGTACCTTAAAAATCGGAATGGACAGCAATGAACTGTTAAATTGTTCCCCAGAGTATTGGGTTGTGATAATGTATTTTGGTTTAAGGGCCTGGAGGGGAATTTGAAAAAGGAACCAAGGCAATATTTCCTCCAGTTTTATTCCAACAGGATCACTTAGGACTGAAATTGACTCAGAAGTTCTAGGCCACTTTGGCTTTTTGCCACATGGGCCCAGCAAATTGCTCCTGCTAGGGTCAATCACTCATGCTCTGATCAAATTTAATCTAGCTCATTTTAACCAAAAGATACAGGGGAAGATGAGGGGAAATCAAAGCTAAGGCTATGATATATCTATAGAACCTCTACCATCTTTGGTTTTCGGGAGACTGTCAGCTTTAATCAAGGCTAGATTGTTTATTTTTTTCCTTTTTTGTATTCCTTCATAGGGCATGGGGAAAGACTTGTAATGTGAATTTGTTTGTTTGTTTATTTATTTGCTTGTTGTTTGTGGTGATTGAACCCAGGGCCTCATCCATGCTAAGCAAGTGTTTGCCACCTACTCGTGTTCATCTTTGTAAGTTCCTTAGTCATGTCACCTCCCTATAATGTGTTCCTTATTCTTTATCAATTTTAGTATGAATAATCTTCCTTTAGACTGAAAGTGAATGTTGGTTTGTTTTAACAGAACTTATAAACTAAGTCTTTATATTTGAGAAAAAGAATATCCAGTTAAGAAAGGAGAAATTTACAAGAGTGGGTAGACTTAGTTATTGGGAAATAAAAGTACAAAAGAAGAAAGATGACTTGGAGTCATGATAGAGGAAGGTTGCCAACCAAAATGTTCATTAAACAAGACCATAGAGAACACCAAGATTTCAGACTGTGTACAGCATACACAATAATACTTAAAAGCAATTGTGGATTGCAAAATCACCCCCAAAGCTATATACAAAGGTAAAGTTGCAGACGTGGGTATGTTAGACATAATGAAACAGGATTTATCTGAAAGGTGAAGTTGGTCTGAGTTTTCAAAATATTCTTACAAGAGATCTTTTCCTTCTTTTTAATTTTTGTATTTATTAGTACATGTTTGCAGTACCTAATGAATGCATTCCTCATGGGGTGTTGGTATAGGCACAAAGAGCATCTCAATTCCCTTTTTAAATTTTTTTTTTTATTTTAGGAGGAAAAAACATGTAAAGGGTAGAGGTAATACAGAATTTCAAAAAAAAAAGATAAACAGGAAGAAATCAATAGCTGATAAATTACATATTGTCCTCTTAGAAAGTTGTTCAAGTTACAAAATTAAAGCATACAAAGTAGATATTCAAACAGTGAGGCTGTAAATAGCTATGCATGCATGAGTCTCTACATCTATTTCTATCCTTTGTGTATTAGAAGGAAAAACAAAACCTAACAAGACAAAACAAAACAAATTCCTATAAAAATATGAAGCCAAGAAGTCATACAAAACCACAGTACAAGGTGATCTACAATGATTACTGTGTTGTTTCTTATTATCTTCAATAGAATTGTCTTTAT
The DNA here is from genome assembly GCA_004027455.1 of Hydrochoerus hydrochaeris. Classification (NCBI taxonomy): domain Eukaryota; kingdom Metazoa; phylum Chordata; class Mammalia; order Rodentia; family Hydrochaeridae; genus Hydrochoerus; species Hydrochoerus hydrochaeris. The sequence goes on along the minus strand of PVLA01002261.1, from coordinate 260,817 downwards.
CATCAGGCATAATTGAATATAGCAGTACATAACAATATTAGTAAAAAATAAAACATTGTAGACAGTATAAAACTTCAAAGGCAGGTAATAATCAAACTAGAGTGGATATTCTAGTGAATCTTGTCATCTTCAGTGCAGTTGCCTATACTCTCAGACTTGATATTATTAATCATAACAGCTTTGAATAAAATCTATCAATACAGAACAGCAATCTAATAAACCAGATTCTATCAGTCATGGTAAAACAGTATAGGTTATACAGAGCTTTAGATTAGGATAATAGGAAATTAAGGATGATTACTGTATTATATCCTGTTATTTTTGGGATAACTGTCTGTGCCCTCAAATCTAGTATAGGTAGAATGACTGGAGCAAAATATAATACACCTAAGTAGAGTAGTGTGAGTAATGTGGGTTTTAAATCCTGGTGCACTATTAACAATATAGTGTATCAAGGCCATCTATGTTAGAGATTCTAGATATCCTTCTCTGCCTCATTTCTGCTATGCTATTTTTCTGCCTTTGTTTGTCTACTTTTCTCCTTCATTCTACTGCCTACCCCACTCATTGAGGCCTTTCTGCCACTGTTCCTAAAATCCTGAAATTTTTTTTTCTCTGTCTCTAGAATGTCCTTCAGTATTCTCTGTAGGGTTGGATTGGTGATCACAAATTCCCCATTTCCTCTTTGTCATGGAAGCATCTTGTTTCTCCATTAATTTCTAGTGACAGCTTTGCAGGGTACATCATTTTGGGCTGGAGGTAATTTTCTTTCATGGCTTGGAATACTTTGCCCCAAGCTCTTCTTGATCTGATGGTCTGTGTTGAGAAGTCAGCCGTGATCTTGATGGGCTTACCTTTATAGGTAATCTGTTTCTTTTCTATGACAGCTTTTAATATTATGTTTTTATGTTGAATTTCTGGTATCTTGATTATTTATATGTCTGGGTATAGCTCTGTTTTGGTTGTAGCTGGCTGGAGTTCTGTATGCCTCACATAACTGAATGTCATTTTCTTTTCCCATGCTTGGGAAGTTTTCCTTAATTATTTCCGTGAATAGCCTTTGTAATTCACCTGTTTGCATTCCTTCTTCTTCATTCACATTTCTTAATCTTAAATTGTAAATTCTCTTGTCTTCTTCTCATCTTGTATTATTACTGCCTGTTTCCTTGTTATTTTTAAGAGATCTTTCCTTTCACGATCCCACATTGCAAACTTGTCTTCAAGTTTTGATAGTCTATCCTTAGTTTCTTTTAAGGAGTTTTGCCAGCTTTCAATGAAGTTTTTAATTTCCTGGTAATCTCTTTGAATCTGCTTCATATATTCTATATTTTCTTTATATTCTTTATCGAATGTTTCTCTCCTTTTTTTGTGTTCCCCCCTTCTTCTGTCTATGTCTTCCAGAGGGATGCTTAGCATAACTTTTATTACTATACTCATATCTTGCTTTACCTGATTCAATATTTCAGATTTGAGCTCATCTACAAGGTCCCAAAGATATCTCTTAATGTCTATTGAAGCCATGTCTAATGTTGCATGTTTGCCACCCTCAGTCTCCCTTGTTTTTCCCTCTCCTGGATCAGTGCTCTCAGGGTTCTGGGCTGGGGGCCTCCTCTTGCCTCTCTCTCCTTTCATGGTCCCAGCTTCCTCCACACAGTACAGTGGAGGTCCCAGCCCCCTTCCCTGTTGGCCACGGTTCCTCTGAAACATGCTGGCGAGGGACCTCCTCCCTCTCCTGCCTGCTCTTGTCACTGAGGTGTAAGCAGTCTGCTTATACCAGCCCCTCCCCACCAGGCCAGTCAAACTTCAGGGGCCTTCAACAGGTTAGTGCGTGCTAGGCACAGGGAATAAATTTGGGACGGCTCATTGGGTCCTGGCCAGGGGTGCGACCCAGTCTAAGCAAATCCCATGAATCTGCTCTGGGGAGGGAGCAACCAACTGAAGTCACTGTCACTCCCAGTTCAGGCTCCTCCTGCCCGATTCCAACATGTCACCCATTTGGTTGTGCCCTTCCCATGGGGAGGTCTCATTCCTAGCACTGACCATGGATTAATGAAGATCCCTTCGCCGGCTCTGCTCTCTGTTGGGCTCACCAACCCCTGACTTCAGCGCGGCTGTAGCTCCTGTAAATGGCGGAGAGAATGAGTTTGGGTGGCTCTGCTGGCCCTCACAAATTTGTGAATTCAGGCTAGTGCAAACTTGGTGGGTCGCAGTGAAAATGCCTTGTCCGGTAATTTTAGCCGTTCCAATTGTAGCCCCAAGACTGCGTGTTTGACAAGCTTTTTTACATTTTAATTTCTTCCTGTGTCAAGAGGATCCATCTCCCTCTGTCTGGGTCTCTCCAGGATGTTTTATTCTGGCACATAAGTTATTTCTCCCTGGAGGCTTTGTATTTTGTTGCTCACTGATTGGCCATATTTAGCTCCTCCCTCAATTCCCTTTTAATTCCCTTCCCTTTCCTTCCAATTCCTTCTTCCCATCTCATGGTCCTCTTTCCATTTAAAAAAAGATCTACCTACTTTCTATTATCTATCTTTTGTTTTGCACTTTATTTGTCTACTGTGTTCCTCATATAAAAGAAGTCATGTGATATTTAATTGTGTCTGATTGACTTAACAGGATGGTCTTCAAGGTGCACTCATTTTCCAACTAATGACTCAAACTTATCCTTCTTTAGGACAGAGTGGTACTCCATTATACACAAGTACTGCATTTTCTTTATCCATTCATCTATTGATGGACATACAGGCCATTTTCAAGATTTAGCCATGCTGAGTTCTGCTGCCCTAAGTATAGGTTTGCCTGTATCACAATAATATATCTCTTGGTACAGATCTTATAGGTATTACAGCTTGAAATATCACAATATGGCTAAGCAGAGACCAGCAGCATAAGTACCTTCTCCCTGGGACCTGGAGCCGAGACACTTGGAAAACAACAATTTGGTGAACAGGGGGAAAGAGGTGAATTTCTGGGAGTTCGGGTGGGAGCTGACAGGAAGACTAGAAACTGCAGAGAAGCTGGAGACACTGAGCACAGGCAGACAAAGGATCAGGGCAGTCTGGAAAGCTCAACTCTGACCCAGGGGGGAGGTATTTACCTCTACTGATGCAGGCCAGACCTAGAGAGTGCCCGCAGTTCCAGGGATGGAGATGTGCTTGCCCCAAGAAAAGCCCAGGGTCCTATAAACTGGCATTTTACTCTGAACGACTAAGACCGGCTGGAGTCAGGGAGGAGTAGGGATGCCAATGCAGCACCAGCAGGGTCAAACAGGCTTTAATCAGGGCCCCTTTTGAAAAGGAAAGAGTTACTAGGACTGAAACAAAGAGCAACAGTAGAATAGGTATATTCTGTTGCCCTTCCGTGGACTGAGTGGGAGTCAGCCCCAAGAGACAGCTGTAGAGTGAGAGTAGGCTGGACATAGGTCTCATAAGAAGTTTAAGCTCATCTAGGAGGGATGTGGGGGCCCTGCCCTCCACAGTAAGGCAGAGCTAGTGTGTGTAGGATTCAGAGGCTGCTGAGTGTGAAGATCTGGCCTTACATCCGGCAGTTTGCTTGGACCCCCCCATCCCACTGCCTGTATCAAGCGGAGATCAGTGCTCTGTTTGCTTTTCCCATCTTCTTTATCCCAAGTGAAGAAAGATTCAGCATGGCTCGGACAGTTGCCATACCCTGGGATAACAGATGGAACAGTCCCTGGAGTGTGGGGGTCACCCGTTATACCCATAGTCTGTAGAGTTGGGTCGAGGAAGCCATAGCTTGGGGTACACAGAGAGATTTAGAAAGTGAGAGCAACCACAGTGATTGTAGTATTAAGGTAGACACCATTAGCTATTCATGCCCAGCGGGAAAGACAGGACAAGATCCAGCATCTACACACAACAGATATTAGAGTAGAAACAAACTGGGTCTTAACAATGACTCATCGTCCATCTCCCATATCTGCTGGATTCCAACACTGCAGATCATGGGAAGAGAAGAATCATTCAAAAACACAATGGAATTTTTTGTTTTGGACTCATTTCATTCTCTCTCTTTAAAATTGTTTGTGGTTTTTTTCTTTTAATTTTCTCTTTTTTGCAATTTTATTTATTTTCTTTACTCTTTTATCTTTTGCATTTTTGTCATTCTTTCCTATTATTAATTGCCTTTCACTTCTTAATAGGATCGATCCTTTATATCACTTTTCTTCTTTCCTCTTCTTTTTTTCTTTAATGTTCTCTTTCTTACCACCTCTACCTTTACTAGTATTACCATTAGGCTTTATTAACCTTTAGATATTTAACTTTCTACTATTATTCTTTATATTTTTGTATAGTTAGTGGAAGTATACTCATTGCTATTAAGTCATTTTTACTGCATGTCAGTATTTGGTGTGTCTTTGGTTTAAACTATAATTACAGACCTCTTTTCAGTGTTACAGTTAGTACATTATTGGCTCTTATGCCAATATCCAGTTTGTCTTTAATGATACTATTGTTGCTAATTGTCTTGCTATTGCCAGCCTGGCATAGTTGTTGCTATTAATAGCTTTTCTCTTCATGACAGTCCCCCGATTGTCTTTTTGTCATTAACAACACTGTGGTCCCTTCTCATAGACTTGTGTGCTGGCCCAATTACACTTCTCCCTTCCTTCACAAACTAACAGAGGGAGCTGACGCTGGAACAGTGGGAAAGACCTGTAATTAGCCAATCACAGTGCAGCACTGACAAGCAGACACTACTGTGGAGATCTCCATACTAAGAATAAAGTCTCTCCAATATATTGGACTCCAAAATCTCTCTGTCATACATACCCCCCCCCACACACACATGTGCGCACACAGTTGAAACATGAAAGACAAGTTAACAAGACGCCTCCAAAAACTTTCAATTCTCCCAAGGCTGATCTATGAGGGAACAATTGTTAGGAACTCAAAAGGCACAGCTAAAATATTTGAAACCATAAAAGAGGAGATTTTGAAAAAGCAGATCAATAAAGTGCTTGGCAAGAACACAGATAATTTAATAAAACACTCAATGGGCTTAATAAACAAGACAGTAAGTTCTCAGAAAACACTAATGAAAAACTATTTGAGATGAACAGAATAATATAAAATATAACCGGGTTAGGAAAGAATTGGAATCTATGAAAAGATAATTATTGGAAATCTCAGAGAAAAAAATTCACTTTATGTCTGGACAATAGAAGTGACCAACAAAAGAACAAAGTGTTAAAAATAGAAGACAGAGATGATGTCTGTAACTGTATTCTCAGAGGTACCTTAAAAACAACAAGGGAACATGAAAAATGGATCTAATCGCTGGAAGATGACACAAAGAAGATACATCTAAAATTAAATTGAATTAGTGAAAAATTAGAAGACAGCACAAATTTCATAAAACATTTTTACAGCAATAAGGATAGAAAACTTTGCAAATCTAGGGAAAGAATTTAACATACAGATACATGAGGCACGTAGCCATGACCAAAAAGAAATTCTCCACATGTCACAACCAAAGTCCCAGAAGTCCAACATAAGGACGTTTAAAGTTTAAAAACTTTTAGAGAAAAACAAGTCACTTATAAAAGTAAATCCATTAGCTATATACCAGACTTCTCAATATAACCTTAAAGGACCCAGACTGATATATCTTGGGTTGATGTCTCAGTTTTGATATATATCAAAACTCTCCTTCAAACTTGATGAGGAAATGAGGTACAGTGGTACATCGGTTCATGAACTTAATTTATTGCACAATCCCAGAAAGGTGGCCACATTTGTGTTTGTGTGAGAACCATGGCTGTGGTCCTGTCCATCACTTGAGGCTGAGTTTGCAAGCAAAAACACAAACTTGCCAAACACTTCTGGTTGTGAACCAAAGTGTTGACAAACAATAACATTCATGAACAGAGGCACTATGTAACAAAGAACAATTTAAGAAATTCATGACCACCAAAGCAGCATTTCAAAATATTCTCAAGAATGTCCTAACAAGAGATGATGAAGCCAACAATGCCAAAAAATATAATTGAGTTGATATAGGAGGTAGGGTGAGAAGTTAAGGAGAAGGAAAAAAAGAAAGGGAATGAGGAACATGAAATTAATGCAAAGACTGCAACAAGCCAGTACCCTTCAGTAATTACCCTGGACGGGAATGGTCTCAGTTCCCCAAAGAGAAAGAAATATACTGGCAGAATGGGTCAAGAAACAAAACCTACAGTGTGCTGTATACAAGAAACATACTTAATGCAAAAAGAAATTTATAGACTAAATATCAAAGGACTACAGACTAAAAATCACTAGAAAACAAAAATCTACATAACAGGAAGCCAAAAGCGATCAGGAGTAGCTATCCTATCTCCAGATGAAGTGGATTTCATATCAAAACTGATCAGAAGAGGTTAACATAATTGTTAAGGAAACAATTCAACAGGAAGAAATTTTAATTATAAACATACTTGCACTGAACACCTGAGCACCCAATTTCATAAAACAAACATTATTGGATATAAAAGATCAGATAAACACCAACATACTTATAGTAGTGAACCCCTCAGGACCCTACTGTCTCAAATGGACAGATGAGCCAGACAAAAAATAGCCAAAGATCCATCAGAACTGAATCAGACCTCTAAACAAATGATCTTAATCGATATCTATAGAGTGGTCCCCCAAAAGCAACTAAATACACATTCTCCTCCCCAGCATATGGAACTTTCTCCAAAACAAACTCATACTAGTCCATAAACAATATGTAGGTGGATGCAAAAGAATTGAAATTATCCCATGAACATTATCAGATTTTAGGGCATTGAAACTAGAAATCAATGGCAAAATGAACCACAGAAATAATGCAAAAACATAGAAATTGAATACAGAATATACTCTTGAATAATCAATGGATCACAGAAGAAATCAAGGAAGAAATTAGACAGTTTTTAGAATCAAATAATAGTGCCAGTACAACATACCAGAACTTATGGGACAAAATGAACAGCCAAAAGAGGGAACCAAAAAAGAGCAAATCCAAATAAATACTCTAAGGATGCACCTCAAGATCCTGGAAAACCAAAACAAAATTCAATTGGGAAATGAACAAAAGAAAGAAAATTATGATCAAAGCAGACATTAATGAAACTGAGACTTAAAAATATTACAAAGAATGAATGAGTCAAAGAGCTGGTTCTTAAGGTAACTTGAGGCAGGAATGAAGGATTGCAAATGCAAGAAGTTTCATAACCAAGCTGGCTTCATTTTTATTACAAACACAACTGATTGCTTGATACTGCACAGCATTTTCCAGAAAGCTGTTGTTTTAGGTGTGGGCAAACTTTTGCCCAGTCTTGCTATTGCAAAATGAAAGCAACCATGGACAGTAAGTGAATGAGTAGGCAGCTTATGTTCCCATAAAACTTTATTTATAAAAATAAGACACATGCCAGATTGGACCTCTGGCTGTTTATAGCAATACCTGTGTTGGCAGTGCCTGTGAAAACAGGGAAAGAGTCTTCTTGCTCTTGCTTGTCTACCTTCTTCCTGACTAAAGGTCAATCCATAGGCCAATAAGATTTCTGGATATAGTTGTCCATCTTTCCATGCAATCGCTGAGGATCCCATACACCACAGTGACGTTGTTTGAAATTACAGGATCTATAGGTTCACAGATCCAATCCGTTCAGACCTGGCTCCAAAATCCAAGTGGCTGAGACTGAGATGCTTATGCTGTGGAGGTAGGGGACTGTAGCAGCAGCGTAGGCTGTTCAACTGAATCAGCAGCTAAAAACTGGGACTGGGGCCTAGGTGGGGCTGATCCCATCAGGACAGCTTCCTGAAATGCCTGATAAATTCAAATACAGACTGAAGAGCATCATGAAGAGGATCTAACTGAAAAGGGTGGATTGAAACCCGTTGAGGGATGCATTTTACATTAAAGCTTGTTAAATTACCACCAGTGTAGGGCTTTTAACATTACCTGGAATGTTGCTGAAGGTATTTTCTTCATTTCTTAATGATTGAGCCCTAAATGGCTACTGTGAAAATTAGGCAATAACAAATATTTAAGGAGAATATCTAAGAAGTTATAATTGCTCTCCCAAGCATCTTTTGGAGTTGGTATAATTAGAGAATAATTAGTTACTCAGATGGTCATGGGAAATCCGCCCTCTCGGTCAAAAAGCATTGGGCCAAACTCAAACATGGTGGGCAGCGAGCAAAGCTTCACTGAAATCCTGGTTTTGACTTAGGAGGTGGCGTTTCCTGGGGTGAGATACGGTTGCTCTCTCAGTTGGTTTCTTTGATGTTAACATAGGAAAACTTACCTATTAGTGTATGTAATGTTAACAAGGTAGTCTTAAACTAACAAATATAGTGGCTGACGTGTGTAGGCCTTTGATAAATATTAGCTATTTTGTACTTTCAGTGCTTGATAAAGCTGTTCTCCTATGAGTGGGGAAGCTCTTGTGAGGCTATTTCCTGGGGGTGACACAGTTTGTCTTCTCTATTTCTATCAGCTACTATCACTGTAAATAGACATGGATGACTTCTCTGTGAACCACAGCCTCTACGCCTGCTAAATGATTAGATTTTATAGCCACCTATTGGATCCAATTGGGAGTACAAATGATTTAGTAGGTGTCACTTCCTTGAAGTCTTTGGTAAAAGGATGCTTTCTCCACGAGGCTCTTCTGAGGGCCTGGCTAACCTCACAGAACACTTCTCCAATAAGCTCTTTCCTGGTCTCCATAGTAGGTTTCCTTGTTTCCATGGTGCCTACCATAGTCAAGCTCACAGTGCCTTTTACTTTTTAATCTTAGTCCTCCTTCCTGTAGCGTGGGGGATGTCTTTTCTCTCCATCGGTCCTTACTAATTCCTCCATGACTTTAACAATGCTAGCATATTTTGGATAAATGAATAATGAGCATTTGAAACATATAGACTAAAAACACACCATGCTTTATAAATACATTAGTTCCTTATAAAATCATCTGAAAGTTCCCATTTACTGGTTAATTTGCAACTTAATATAGTATTGAATTTAGCTTTTATCAATATTTAATGTATAATAATTTTCATGGCAGGGCTTTGTAGAAAGATGCTCTATTAAGACATAGCAGCAGATTTGCATTTTCTGTTAGCAATGCTCAAAACGAAGTATACTTTATATGTAAGCAAATGCATAAAATTCTGAGTTTACATATTCCATGGAATTTATACATCATGACTAACAAAATCATTATGCCATCTTTAAAATTAATGAACACATATTGTAGGCCTGAAAGTTCTTTAAAATATTAAATTTCACTACAGTGATCTTGCTTTGTTGTTGAAATCAGCATGGAGAAACCTCCAGAATTCCAACAAAGCTCCTATTTTATCTGGTGCTTTAATGGGCATCTAAATCATGTTAGATCTTGTTAAAATGCAGAATCTGATTCAGTAGGTTCAGGGTGAGGCCTGAGATTTTCTCCTTCATATGTAAAAGCTGTATATCCAGTTGATCTTCATGCTGGTCCCTGACCACTTGCTGTAAAACTAAATTTCTAGGAAGTCTGCTTCTTCTTAGATAACTAGTTAAGGGAGCAGATGAATTCAAATCCACCTGGGGAGGCATTACCTATAAAACAGCCTTAATTAATACATTGACAAATGATCAACGTTTAGTACCAAAACAAAATATAGACCCTTACTGACACAGACATCAGATCAAATGGAGAAAAAAGTGTGAAGTGGGAGACTGATACGCTGTTCTCCTTATAGGGAATTAGGAGCAGTATATCTACTGTTTAAACAGATGCAGTGAGGTGTCCTAACTGGTCTCTAGGGGTAGAATTTATTTCATTGCTGTACCTTGGCCTCCAACAGAAACTAAACACTTTAACTGCAATTTTCTTACTTTCTAATAACATGTATAGAGGGAGCGAGGACTACATAAGCCCTACAATGTGCAATGAAATTGCATAAGAGGTGGAGGAAGGCAACCATAGCTTTAATAATGCAGCAAGCTTGGAAAGTGCAAAGAAAGTGACCCAAGTTCACCTCTTTTGTCACTGCACATTCAGCACAGATTATAATATATTGAAAGAAAAGATACCTTCAAATAGCTTCATACACCTGGGGCTCAGTTTTGGTGGTGGAGGGAATGCAGCTCAAGCAGGGAGGGAACTTCTGCAGCAGTAAGACTGTTTCTTTTTGTTTTGTTTTAAGACTGTTGATAAACACATCCACCCAGGCTGTCTTCCCTGGGCATTCTCTTTGTGTGACATGGGAAAGGAAACTTCTCTGCTGGTAGTTATTGACAGAACCCTAGAAACTTGATTCTGGATTGACTGGAAAATACGGGAAGACAAAGAAGGGTAAAACTTGTCTTTCTGTGTCCAGAAGCTCTGTTCCTGCTATTCTGAAGGAGATAATTAATCCACATATATCTTCAGGGTACTCTGAAAAGTACAGGCTTTTTTTTTCCCCAGCAATGAACATTTGAATCAAATTACTTTGTGTCTTGTCTTTGGGATTCGCCGTATGCTTTTGAGTTAATCAAAATCAGATCGAACCACAGTAATAAAGGGAGAACTAAACTCATGTCTCTAGGTGCTTCAAGTTTGGATGTCCTTGGAATTATCCTAAATTCTCTCTTACTAAATTATAAAGTCCTAAATTTCCATCTTTTCCATGCCCAGAGAAGAGAAAGGTGTTTTCTACTGTAATCAGGATGATATAGAAAAGCAAGAAAGCTTCTTCTGAGGATCAAGTAACTTTATTTGTTCTCCCCCTACCAGTAATAAAAAACAAGCTTTTTCTTTTAGAGAATACCTAAGGCTTCTGTTTCATACATACCTTTAGCCAAGATTCAGACACTGAAATAGATTTGTCACTCCTTATCTTCACATGAAAATGTACCTTGTAGATAGGTATGGTGCTGCATGTCTATAGTCCTAGCATTTTGGGAAACTGAGGCAAGAGGATCTCAAGTCTGACTTCTACTTGAGCAACTTAGCACTTGGCAAGACCTTGTCTCAAAATTTTAAAAGGGTTGGGGATGGAGATCAGTGTGAAAATCTTGGGTACCTAGTAACCACAATAAACAACAAACAAAAACAAAACAAACATCACTATGTAACAAATGTGGTTTTACATATTTTCCCCCTTAGAACCAATCAAGGATTTAAATATTTCTTAACTTGATATTTCTTCAAGAGGTTTTATTTTATTAGGTAAATAACAAATAAGCCAGTACTGTTCCTCCCCATTTTCTCCTAAGCAGTAGATTTTCTGCTTGTTAGAACTTCTTGAATGTAAAGAGCCACAACTGGGGGGTAACACAAAATTGTGATGTACTAAACAACGTTACTACTTCCTATAGAATTTCATTCTGAGCTTGGTCACTTACTAATTGTTAGCATTTGTAAGCACTTATCATATACCAGGCATTGAGAAGATTTGCTTTTATTTAATTCATCAAAACTCTAAAACTTCTTTATGAGGGAGGGAGATTCTGTTTGTCTGCTTTCCAGATGAGGAAGCTAAGACTCAGAGGTTGAGCAGTCCAAGGTCATGCAGCTAGGAAGGGCTTGCTAGTTAGAATTAGGTGCCAGGAAACCTAATACCATAAACACACCTCTGAGGTACATTTTGTCACCAGTTAACACAGTTTTATACACTACAACTTCCAGTGCCAATTAAATAACTTTTCTCAAATCTTGAAAAGTTCTATGATTATTAATTAAGAGGTTTTTTCACACCAATTGCATTAGCTCTTTGATAAGATTCGACTCTAGTGTTTCAGTTAACTCACATTTTTCCTCTCCCTTCTAATTCTGTGGAAAAATAATTCCTTTTATCTCTTGCTAACAGATTTCATGGTCATATAAATAAAATATATTTTTTATTTTAAAAAGCAGAACAGAAAAGGATTGAAATGATACAGAATTTCAAAAGAGAAAAGGGAAAAGTAGGGAATTAATACTAGTTAATATATTGCACTTTGTTGTCTTAGGATTAGTTGTACAGGTTGCAAAATCTAGTATTTTTTTAAATGTGAAAATTTTATATGGTGTGTTTTAGCATTTTGAGTGTAAAAAAACACAAAAAACCTGTTGAGATGTGAACTCAAGGCAACAGCTTTACATGTCTGAGGAAATAACTTGTTTATCAGAAATTCTATTCCCCTTTTATAAGCAGGCAGTGGGCGCACAAACCTTGCATGACATAGAAATAGGTTTGCTTAATGAATTGCTAGATTTATTCCCAGGTCTGGTTTATTAGCACAGCCCTGTCTGTTGCTATGTTGATGATCACTTATAATAAATCAGTCTAAGGACATTAGATCACATCTTTGAATTGAGAGAATATTTACCATACAGTGTGGAAGAAAGTTATAAACATTTTCAGCTAAGAAAAAGCAACTTGTGTTGTGGAGGCCTTAATTCATCTTTATGTTCTTCCATCTTAACTGTGAAAGCTATACAATCAATTCTTTTGTCATTAAATTAACTTTCAAATCTGCTAAAATAGATGTTAGGATGCAAGTCACTACCAATGGATGACAGCTATGTTTGATTTTGCTACCTAGCCTTGAGTTTCTTTCAATTCTTTTTCATCAAGGCAATACATTGAGTGAATGCAAAATAGAAATTGTTGAATTCTGGTGTGTGTGTGTGTGTGTGTGTGAATGTGTGCATATGTATGTGGTGCATATCTAGGGGCAAACTTGTGTTTCAAGGTAGAAACTTGGCATTCCAACTTTCAGCCAGAATAATTTTACAGCTTAGTTATAAACACACAAAAACATAGCTTCATAATGTAAATGTTGACATATCCTTTTTGTATACAGGGCTATAAATCAAGGTGCTGTAAAACACCATATCTGAAACCTCGGGTGAGACAGAATACTGAATTAATGTTTGTTGGGGAAAAAAAGCAAAGTCAATTAGCTAAAAACATTTCAGTTTCAATTTTGGATGAAGAAGAGACACTTCTGTATATCTTCAATATAAAATAAAGTGGTTATCCTACATAAATGAAGTTCATATTCTTGAAAATAAAAAAAGTTTTATTCTTCTATTTTTTCTAGAGATTTCTTGTTTTCCAACCTAAAATCAAGTCCATGAGTACCAAGAGGAGGTCTTTCCTGGAAGAATGAAGCTGTATGTTTTGCAGAGGATGGCGAGGCACCATTTCCGACTGGCAAGTGTGGCAGTTTCAGAGCATGGACAGTCAGATGGAACATTCTGCCAGGAGGATCTGCATGGAACTCTTGATGTCATGTGTCATCTGACACTGGCTTTCTGTCAGGTCATTTCAGGACAAGGTACCACTGGAAAATCATAACCACTCTCAGTGGGTGAACTGCTGACAAGTTTCAGGGTTTGGCTGGCATTCCAAAGTTTATTTGAGTTAATCTCCATTCTCATTGGTCTACAAAGCTCAGTGAGAACTGGTTTTTCAGGGAGCATTTTCATTGTTTCCTGATTATGCTGCTATCAGAAACGCCAGAAATAAAAAGAGATTGAGAGACAGAATTTTATAGAATGGTTTCTTTTAGGCAAGGAAGAACTTTTGGTGAAATGTACAAATAGTGATTGTTTATTGGTGACACCTAGTAACTGCAGGGTGCAGTATTTACCAAAGTTAGTATGATTTGTGTACTGATGATTTATTCCAAGGGATTAATTAGAATTTACTCGTTCTGCAAAGTTTTCCTCTCGATTGATTAGGTAGGTAGAGGTAACAAGAGTTGAAATTTATTCTGGAATAACACATGAATCTGCAGAAATTTTAATTTGTAAACTCAATAGATGAAAGATGAGTTGAAAGGCTAAACAGAAAATATCACACAGTACTGAGTCTTAGAAACTTAGGGTTGAAGGAGGGATCATAAATTGTATGGTGCTTCTCAAATTTCCATATATTATACCTCACCATTTCATAGGAAAATTCTTCAGTTGTTTCCTGAAAATTTGGCTTCTATTTAGCAGGTAATATATTTGGTTTCTATTTAGCAGGGATAATTTGGTTTCTATTTAGCAGGTAATATATAATTCTGTTTCTATTTAGCAACGGTAGGAACATTCCTGGGTCATTTGGATCACTCTGCATAAGTACAGCACTATCCCTGAGAGAAAGTCTTGGGCTTTTGTTTTGGGTTTGATTGTATATCTGAAGAGTAATAGCCGAGTGAAAAATGAAGAACCAACTTGGTTAGTGAGTGGGTTAATGGAAACACTACTGTATTTTGGCTTTGTCAAAGGGGAGCTTTGGGAACACAGTTGAAGCCTGGAAGCCAGATGAGACCTCTTGGGACCAAAGGATCTCATCTCTGCAACAGGGAAAAAGCCAGTCTGCTGTGCTTATCTGTAGCCTGGGTCAGCAGAAAGGCGGCCAGGAGAGAGGTCCCCTCCACCGATGGCTACTCCCAGCTGCTGTCACTGTGAGGTCTGCTTCTGTGTCAGGAGAAGGCTTTAACTCTCTGACAAAGGAAGCTAAGGTTTCAAGAGAAAACCTTATAAGATGTCTTATAAGGGAAAGACAGGCTTTGAGTTGGTACAAAGCGAAAGAAGAGAGCAGGCTATGGCCCCGTCTTTCTCGAGCCTCAGTGGCAGCCCTTTCCGTTAAATTATGGCACCCAAAGATGCCAGCTTTAATCCAGGACAGTTGGAAGAGCTGTGGGATGGGGGAGCTGTTTCATGCTTCACGGTCAGAAACTGGGCTGGGGAGGAGGAAGGGAGGGCCGGCCTTCCTTCATATCCCATTTCTTTCAACGGTGAATAATTCATGCAAGTGGCCACGCAGAACTTGCTTGAGTACCTCCATAAAGTGGGTGCTCACTACAAATCGCAGCTCATTATGTGGCAGGATGCTGCAGGGAAGTCTTATCTGAAACTAGATCTGTTCTGTGATTTCCAGTGTGTGCCTCGTGGCTGTGCTCTGGGCAGCAAAGGGCAGGCCGAATCCTATAGCTAGTTTCCACATGTTCGAGATCATTATCTCTCTTCATACACCCTTCCCCTAGAAACCCGTGGCATTCATCCACAAAATCCGAAGGCATTCAGGAGACAGCACTAGGAAGTATTTTCTGAAAATAGAAGGGCACTTAGCATCAGTTTCCTCTTGGGAGCATTCACCCCCATCATCATGCTGTGGGAGGAGAGATCCAGGTTAGGGATTGGGGAAGAGGGGTCACCGATGGGCGTGGTGGCTCCTCGAGGTGGTGGCTGTAGTATTCCTCTTCTCTCTTACTAGCCAGCAGTGAAGGCTTCTGCCCCTTTTTCAGCATGTCCTTTTGTGTCTGCTCTCAAAAGTAAATTTCTGCACAGGCAGGAGGACTGGTGCAGAGTTAAACCACATAGAGCCAAGAAAATAAAGAGTCAGATGTCCCAGCAGCTTTCAGTGTGTCCCGATTCTCACCACCCCCAGAGCAACCATGAAAGTAGGAGGGACCAGATGAAGACATTTAAAAATTGGTTCCGCTCCACAGTGATCCGGTGCGAGCTAGGCTCGGCTGCTCTGAGGTGGCTGGAGAAGATTGTCTCAGGCTGGCGAAGGGACAGTAGCAAGGCAGGATTACCCCCTGCTGAAACCCTTCTGACACACTCTAGTTTTAAGATAGGAAGAATGAGGCTTTTAAAATCATATTTAGTCTAACATACAATCTAACAAAACCAAGTACCATGAGAATCCAGCAGAAGTATATATCAAACATAGCCACAGACAACTTCTGGTCTTTAGCACAGTTCTGTCACTAAGGGAAGTATGTGGGTGTGTGTCAGATCTCTGCCATTCATTGTGTCTGCAGAGAGCTCTGTG
The DNA here is from genome assembly GCA_004027455.1 of Hydrochoerus hydrochaeris. Classification (NCBI taxonomy): domain Eukaryota; kingdom Metazoa; phylum Chordata; class Mammalia; order Rodentia; family Hydrochaeridae; genus Hydrochoerus; species Hydrochoerus hydrochaeris. Next base: position 245,035 of record PVLA01002261.1, on the reverse strand, counting down.
TGTATTGAGAATCTCACTTAGCCCATACATTTCAAGGGGAGAAAGGAGGTGTACTTCTGTGCCTGCCGTATGAAACAAACCCAAACATTCTCACCCCAACCCACCACCAAACACACAAAACATAAAGGCTTCCACCTTTTACAGTGTGTATGGGCTGCTGCTTAGTGGATTATGTAAACCAGAGAACTTTCTCTGATGTGGGTTTGAGGCAACACGTAGCTTGCTGCATGGCCACTTGCGTCAAAGTTATTTGGGTGGGAAATGAACAATGGAGTACTTTATGTGATCATTAAAGAAACATTCATTAAAAAAGAACCCATTAAAAAAGTTGTATACAACTTAGCAAAATGTGAGCCTCTGTAATCATCTTATAAGAACCTTGGAATTCATTAAGAGCTTCAGGTTTGTCACAGGTAAGTAAGTGTTGAGTGGATAAGGGTGAAAGAGCAGCAAATTAAACTTCTTTTGTTTCTTTCTCATTACATCACACAAATCTTGTGTTCCAGAAAAATACCTTAAGAAAAAAACTGAGGAAATTGTAACTAATGATTGATAAAATGCCAAGAAGCTTCAGATCTTTGTAGACATTTGCTTTCTTAAATCATATGCTAATAAGTATATGACACATAGAATTAAAGTGGGATAATTTAAAAGCATAAACCTAAACCCTCAAAACATGCTATAGACAATAAATGTATGTTATTCTTTTGAAGTCATCCTCCTGAAAGCTAGTGCTTAACCTAGTAATTCTGACATTCTTAAAACCATTGTTAGTCTCTACAAGGGTCTGCAGTTCTGGGGACACTACTTTGTCATAGAGCATGCCTTTCTGCATAGCTTGGTACATGTGTCTGGTCTAGTGTCTTCATGATATGGGGAAACTTAATGCGGAAAGATGAAGTGATTTGTCCGAAATTGTGGGAAACTGGGACCGAAACCAAGACCTGATTTTACAGGATAGCATTTTTGCCACAACTTTCTTCTGCCTTTTATTTTTCTTTGTGGATGGACTAAATTTTTGGAGGTGAGGGATGAGGGAATGTAGAGGAGTCAAATCCAAATCTAGTGAATAAGATGAATGATTAACTCAGTGCATTCATTGGGCACCACTGTATACCAGAGCTCCTGACGGAGGTTGCATAGGGACACAGTCCACAAGAGCTTCTCAAGTTGGGTCATGACCTTAAATCAACTGTAATTGACAGATCAAAAAATGAGCTGCGATTATAGTGTAATTGAGAGTCATTTCCTTGGGTTCCCAACTCTGCATTATTCCTTTAATCAATAAGCTCACATTTATAGAATCAACTAAAAAAGCACCTACTCTAATTAAATACCTATTTTTTGTGGCCTTCTTTCAAATTTACAATAACAGGTTTGGAATGAACAAAATTATTAGCTTAGGAAAAGCATTATGAGTCTTTAAAATGAAAATGGGATCTAACATTTTAGGTAAGGGTACAATTATTATTTTCTGTAAAAACTGGTAGAATTTTTAGAATACTTGTGTACTGCCAAGTTGCTATGTGGATACCTTTGGGGAAAAAAAATCAACACATCCAATCTGTGGTGACAGACCTTTCATCAATTCCGTGACATATTAGAGACTTTCAAATATGGCCAGCTCTTAAACCTGCTGCTTTTGAAAATCCTGAAATAAAGATAAGTACTTAGCTAGTGTCATCTGTATGTTTAAATTAAGTTTTATTATGTGGCATAGCTAGTCTAAAGATATAGGTCATCATCTATATGGTTTTTCTAGTCCTCTCTGTCTATCCTCTGTCACAGATATTATATAATTATATCTATTTCTGTATCTATAGATATTTATCCTCTGTCATAGATAGTATCTATCTATATCTATATCTATATCATCTATATCTATATCTATATCTATCTATATCTGTCTTCAGTATTGGTGTTTAAACCCAGAACCTTGTTTATTCTAAGTGTTCTACTACTGAGCTACACCCAGTCTAAGAGTATATTCATATTGGCCTACCATTAATAAACATTTGAGGTAATTTGCTACTAATAATATTCAAGTAGGATAATGATAACTTGTTGAACATACAAGGGGTGGTTCAAATTTATGTGTTTTGTTTACTTTTCTCTTGTTGAGACAAAATACCTGATTCTTAAATTAAGGAAGGAAAGATTTATTTAGCTCACAGTTTGTGAAGGTTTGGTCCATACTCAGCTGGCTCTAAGGCAGATTGGCACATGGAAGAGGAGTAACAGCTCATGGAGGTGAAAGGCAGCAAAATCAACAACAGCAACCGGGGAGGAGTGTGCAGAGAAGACTCTTTTTGACCCTCATATTGTATGTAGGCCACACCCACTCTAGTGTGGATATAGTACTTACACCCATAATACCAGAATGAATTGTTCACAAGTTCTAGAAACCTACCCTGATCACTTCATGAGGCTTTGGGGCATATTCAGACATAAACCCTAACAATATGATAAATATTTAAATAAAAAATGTCTTTAATTCCCCTTTTAAAATACTTTTACCTTCAAACACACTTATACTAGCCCCCCAGCATTTTTGCCACTTTATGAAGTATTTCTGGAAATCCTTTTTCATGAATGTCTTTATGAATTGTGATTAAAAAAATATGGAGTGAATAACAAGACTGAATGCGATACAATGCAAAGACAAACGTCTAAGAAAAGAGACTTCTGATTCTTCCTTAAACTCAAAATAACCATGAAAGGTAAATATTTTGATTTAATTCAGGACACTGGAGAAGCTACAAGAGCATGATTAAAGATGCTCATGAGAAAGGACTTTCAAAACTGTTTGTTTCAGGAAGAGGCAAGACTGATGAAATAAGGATGTTTGAAGCATGGGAGAGTGTTTTGAGGGGGATTAATGGCAGTGTGATTTTATTGATATCCATTTTAAAAATGTATCCATCATAGTTTTCAATCATAGCATGTACAATAAATACCTGCTCCACTTTATAAACTATTTCATTTTTACACTTAAACCATACGACTCCTGAAGTAAGTACTGCTAACTCAGAAAAAAAAAAATGAAAGCTCAGAAAGACTAGTAACTAAAGACTAATAGTCACAAAATGATGTAGCAATGTTGAGAATGAAATTTTGATCTCTGGGTTACTCAGTAGTGTTCTTTGTTCTCCACTTTCTGTGCATGATTCCTTATACTGGAAAGGTTTGTGGTCTTTCCATGTTCTAATGATGGCTGTACATGACAAGATGACTAGTTTTGTGGAAAGAGCAATGTGGGGATAAATAGCCAAGAAAATAAAAGATGGTTGTTGATATGATTTGTGTATAGATATCACTGCTAAGCCTTATGGGGTCATGGGGTTTTTTCCAAAGTAGCTGAATCTAGAAGGTATAATGCTGGAATTAAGGCTGTGTGATTAACAAATCACTCCACTGATTGGTCTGACATAATTCTGGCTGGGATTCAGGCTGTGAGTGCTATACTCACCCTAGGGAAGGTAGCCTGCATGCAATATAAGGGCCAGAAAGTCTTGTCTTACCCCTTGATCGTTGATTTTGAGGTTTTCCATGACCATGAGCTGTTGTCCACTTCCCATACCACCCTGCCTTGGAGCCAGCTGATTATGGACTGAAAACTGTACAAACTGTGAGCTAAATAAACCTTTCCCCTTTTAACTTCGGATATCGGGTATTTTGTCTCAGCAATGAGAGAAAAGTAACTAAGATCTTTGTTAATTGTATAGTCTGGGAAACTTCCAATGAAATCCTTCATTTACCACATTTACTTGAGCAAATCCTTCATGGAGACCCATGCGTGAGCAGATCCCATTTGGAAAACAGGAGCATGTCACACAGATATCTAAGCCTTTGATCACAGTTCTGTGCATTTCCTTGGGGCTGTAATTCAGACCTTGTAGAGAATGCCAACTCTTATTGAGGCCAGCATTTGGCTAAGATACTTCCTTCTCCCTTATCTGTCTCTCTGATTCCCACTTGGCTTGTACCATCATTTAAACATGTCCCTTGGAATTCACACAATTTGTGTTGGATGATTTGTTCCAAATCCAGCAACTCAGAGAGATGATCAGGATATTATGAAGGAAGAAATGAGTCAGGACCTTTCTGGCAGGCATGGATTAATAGGGAGAGTGAGTTGCTGTAAAATAGAGACTTCTCTTGTCCTTCTACTTACATATGTCTGCTTTTCACTCCCATTTTTGCTCTGAATTGAAGCAGAATGAGGCCCTCACCAGTACCATGCTCTTGAGCTTCTGTGTTCTTTAAAATTTCCCTAGTGTTAGGTGCTTTGTTGTAGCAACAGAAAAAGGACTAAGATAGCTTCTAAGAGGGTAGAAAGCACACTTATTTTTAAGTAGGGCCAGAGCCTGATCCTACTTTACTTTGCAAGAAAGACACAAATTCAAAGAGACAGGTGTTTAAGTTCCTTCTGAGAAATATCAAATCCTAGAGCCCTAAGTCTGGCAATCCTCACCTTTTGGCACACTCCAGTTTTAACTCCAATCTTCAACCTTGTGAAATTATTACCTTAGGGCCCCAAAATCTTTCTTGTCTATGAATACATTCATTGAAGACACATTAATGCCAGTGACAATGGAGGTAGTATAGGACACATGTCACCTTATCTGGGCTCTGAGGCAGTAGTACTCATTGATTTGATGGAATGTCTAGAACTGACAATACTATCATTATTTATCCTTGTGAATTAACCTTTCAAGTTAACAAGGCTAGGCTGATTTTATGTTAGGTGAAATAATTTTACCTTAAAAAATGTACAAAGTATACATTTGACCATATCCTTTATATATTTCAGCGGAAATGATTTGTCATGTAATTTGGGGTTGAATATCTTCAGAGAAGAAAGTCACTCACAAAATATCTGAAACAAGTGGCTGATGGAGCCAATTAATGGATTAGTTATGGAGTCTAAGCTGTTTATTTTAGAAAACCATCCCTAACTTCTAAACTCAAACACCAGTTAATTTTGATTGTCAATTTAACTAGCTTAAAAGATTCCTAGAGAAATGACTGGATTCTGAAGGTACTAAAGTCATCAGCAGGTTAATTCAGTGGATTTCATAGCTGAAGGGCTATAGGGCTTTGCTGGAGAAAGTACATCATGAGGTTATGATCTTGCTGGCCGTGTCTGGTCCCTGGTCCCTTCCTCTCTGGTTCTTTTCCTGTTTGCTCCATCTTGGATGCCTCAGTTTAATAACTTTCCTTCCAAGTATGTATAGGTGGATCATGGAGGTCCTTGGGGGTCTGGATCTGGTCCCTGGCCCTCTCTTCTCTGGCATTGCTCCTGTCCTCTGCTTCTCTGCTACTATAAGCTGAAGAGTTTTTATGCATCATTCTCTTCCACCACGTTTCTTCCTTAGAGCCTGTTGACCATGGATTGCAACATCTGAAACTGTGAGCCAAAAATAAACCCTTCTTCCTTTAATTTGTGCACATCAGGAATTTTTCCAACAATGGAAATGTGACTAATACGATATGAATCAAGTCAAACTTATTAACCTGTGCAGAGAGTTGCCAGTTCCTATTACATTAAATAAGACTTTACATGGATCTATGAAGTTAGGATCACCTTTGCTATGTACAGAAATAGAGCTTCATTTATTTCTCTAGACAGAATAAATCAAAAAGCATTGGTAAAGACTTTCAGAGATGCCTTGATGAGCAGAGATAATTCTGGGTTAAAACATTTACTTGAGTCTCAAGTGACAAGTAGTAACTATTTTATCTCATGCATATTTAGTTTTTCTTGCTCTTTATAGATTGCTTCCTAGTTGATACAATATTCAAAATTATATTTTCTATGTTTATTTTGTAAAATCTAGTTCAGTGTGCAAGAACTATTACTTGACTGGTCAAAAGCTATAGTTTCCCTGGCTAGCATAATCTTAGTCATTATGGTAGCCATGTACTGACTTTTAAAAATGAATGAATCACATATTGGACCAATTGTGACTACCCTTACTTGCTTTTCTAGCCCTCTTGTAGCAATGGAGGGACATGTGACCCATTTTGGCCAATGTGGCATTAAAAATAAATCTTGGAGCTTCTTTCTCTCTGATTAAAAAATAGTACTAGCCCTCTTCTCCCTGCTGTCTTCTTCCTTCCTGCTTGAGATCCTGAAATGGAGATGCGATTCATTCAAGGATAATGACTCACTTGCAGTTGTGGGGTAATGAGCTGATGAACAAAGAGGCTCTGCATCAAGGATGGCAGAACAGAAGGTTGGCTGACCTGTTGCACTCAACATAAGGCCCAAACCCTCCAGAATGAGATGTAATCCCTGTTGGCGAGGTCAGAGATGCAAGCCACCATAACACAATTAGGTAAATCATCATAGAAGAAGCCTAAGAGAAAGGTTAACACAAAGAAGAAACAATCACCTCAATTCCAAAAGACGGTAGTAAGGCAGGAATTATCCAGACAAAGATAGATTCGTAACAGCTAAATCTTGGAAATAACCCAAATGACCATCAACCAAGGAGTGGATTAAAAAGTTGTGGTATTTTTATACAATGAAGGATAAACTTGAGACTTTTACAGGTAAATGGATGAAACTTGAGACTATACTCTTCAGTGAAATAAATCAGACTTAAGTGCGTAAACATCGTATTCTTTCTTTGGTGTGAGAAATTAAAAAAGTAAATAAGGTCTAAAATGTATAGTAGATATTGTGAAATGGGAAAGATTGTTTAAAAGGAAAAGGAACTAGGATGGGGTGGGGAGAGGAAAAGGGAGGAAAAATGCAAGTTAGTGTCTCTTAGTTCATAGGAAATGAAGGTTTGTGTTAATATAGATTGGAGAAATTTTTCTGCCCATATCTTACACTCTGAGTAACTACTTTAAAGATAACAATATGTCATGTATTAACTATTGTTATTCTCCTGTTATCTTGTCATGGAATTTTGTTTTACCTTTTTTCTATAAAATAAAAAGAAATCCAATTTCACATTAAAAAACAATCAACAAAAATGTGCTGTAGGAAAAAGAATTCAAACATAGAGGCAGGCAGGTGAAAGGTATAGCAGTAAAAGTGAACGTCACGTGATTGCTGACCTGGTGCTCTATTGTTAAGGGAAGGGGAAGGGTTAAATGCAGAAATGGTGATGATGAAAGATGCGGTGAGAGAGAAGAGCATCATCTTGATTCCAAAAGCGTTTCATGAGAGCTTGAAGATTGTATTTTATGGTGATTTATTTTATATTCTATTGTAGACATCCCAGAACATAGAGATGAAGATTTTGGGGTGAGGATGACCACAGAGAATGTAACGGGTATTTAGTGTTCTTGCAGAATGCAAAAACTTCCCCCATTACCTCTTCCTGTGGGCCAGAAGTTCCTGCTACTCTTAGTGGACATTTTCCTATGTAAAGATGAAGGGGTTTTGTCTCTGCGTATGAAATACAGGAGGCAGATTATTAAGCTACATAGCAGGGTTTGCTAGGAATAGAGGCTTTCCGGAGGAAGGGCAGCTTTCCTCTAAGACCAGGCAAGTCCCGCAGCATGTGATGGGGGTGTGATAAAAACATCTTCTGGCTCCTTTTGGGTGCTGACGCTGTGTTCTCAAGGGCCCCGATAAACAGGAATAGCAAAACCACAGAAATGTCTGCTGATAGCACTAACTAGGCTGCTTCATTCCTGAGCCACAGCTGATGTCTCTCCATCCACACCTGGCATTGTACCAGTTTGGGCTGGCACCTCTCAGGGAGCCAGTATGAAGTGGGAGTCTCCTGCCCCAGCCCTCCCTCCCCGCCTCCCCCTCTGTTTCCTCTCCTTTCTTCTGCTCTCTCCTCTCTCTCCCTGTCTCTCTCCACCTGTCTCTCTCTTCTCTCCTATTTTTCTCCTCTCTCCTTTCTGTGTCTCACCTTCCTAACTCTCTCCTCTCTCCTGTTTCTCTCTTCTCCCCTCTCTGTTTGTCTCCTCTCTCCTCTCTGGCTTCTCCTCTTTCCTCTGCCCTCTCTCTCTCCAGCCCCCTAAATCTGATGCCTCTAGAGAACACATCCGGTGTGGAGTCGGCCTGAAGCAGGCTTTGCCTGTGACTCCAGCAGCCTGAAAGAGTAGCTGCCCTGCTGCTTACCTCTCAAGCTGTGCTCTCATGCTCTCGGCCCACTGGTCCATTTTCCTTCTCACGACACCGTCTGCTTCGGATGACCTTCCTCCTTCACCTGCCTGGAGGAATCCTGTTATCCTTGGAGGACTAGCCCCAGAATTTTGCTGCAGAAAGGAAGTTCTCTTCCAGTCCCACCCAAATGTGACCACCGGGATCACTTTCTGTAGGTTCCTTTGACCCCTTACACAGGGCCCCCTCCCCTATTAGTCATGTCTTACAAATTTCTCTTGCAGTACACAGGCCATGGATTCTTAAATGTAGTGATATGTTTTCTTTATGCCTGGCTATTCAATGTCTGGTATTCAGCGGCGTATGGTCATTATATTTTCCCACCGAAAATTGAGAAAGTAGGTTTTAGAGAAATTAAGAAGTTATTCTGAGATTTCTTGATAAATGTTTTGGGGCAGGGTTTGGTAATGCAAATATAATAATTAGTAAGAATCTCCTTTTAAAAAGAGATTCATGCTCACTCAGCCAGCTGTTCATAGTGAAAAATCAATAGTAATAACTCCTATTGGCTGTGTGTCACCTTGATTTGATGTGAGGAATACAGAGCTTTGTCTCTGCTATTGTCTTCTCCCCAAGAATTCGTAGTCTCAGAGAAACACTGAGAAAAATTTCAAACAAACCCCAATTAGAGAGTGTTCTACAAAAATGTCTGAAATACTAATTTCTCAAACTGTCCAGTCACCAGTATCCAAGGAAATTCGAGAGATTACCACAGGCAAAAACAGTTGTCTAAGGAGTCATGATGGCTAAATACAATACAATACAATACAATACAATACAATACAATACAGTACCTAGATGGAAACTAGTACTGTAGATACAGTACATCTGGAAACAGAAAAATGGCAGAAAGGCTGAGGTGATTTCAATAACAACAGACTTTCTGTATTATCTTCACAACTTTTTGTAAATCTGAAAATGTTCTTTAAAAAATAGTGTTCAGTTATTGCCAAAAGATGTCAGGGAAAAGCAGAGCAGGGGAGCATGAATATAGAAGAGGTACAGATTTTGAGTAATTAACCCCAGGTTAAGTGTTTTCAAACAAATGTGGAATTTTCCCATTATCTTCACCAGTATGCATTCTTTCTCCCTCTCTCCCTTCCTTTTCCTTTCCTGCAACTGTGTCTGTTTCCCCTCAGAACACACACACACACACACACCATGTGACCATGAGGATTGAGTGTTTGTACTTGCTTACACAAAATGTCTGTGTCAGCAGAATCCACTATTGACATCCAGAGACAAAACCAGCCAATGTAAAATGAGCAAAATAGACTTTTAGGTAGTCTTTTCATATCTCCTCCAATTATAATGATTCGAGGTCTCAATGTCATATAATATATTTATGGAAATTTTAGAAACCATACTTTTATCTGGGATGAAATCTGTTGGCGTGAAAAAGGAACTGAATCATTTCCTTTGACCTGGTTAATTCACTCTAACAAAACATTAATGAAATCAGAGACACTTGTCTCCTGCTATAACCCTAATTCTTGGGACAATGTCTAAAATATAGCATTCAATAAATATTTGCTTATAACTGAGTATGTAACAAACATCTCTGTGGCACTGTGTTGATGGCAAGGCATTCCATGAAAAATGGTTGTTTTTGTGCCGCTTGAAAAGTTCTGTTTCAAGGATTTTTAAGGTTATAGAGCTACAGAACAGCAGAAGAAAGACCTGAATCCAGCGCTGTCTGAACATGATCTTATGCTTTTTTCAGGGCTGACCTGGTGCTTTAACAACTTGTACTCTTGGTGTCTGGAAAGTAATAAATATTCTGCAAATATTTGCTAGAAATGAATCTCTTCTTTGCATATACATTATTTCTGGGAATCCAATAGGCCATTTGCTCTGAATTGTGTCCCTCAACCGAGGTCTGCAAGTGTTCATAGCTGTGATACCCTAAAGCGTTTATTCATTACCGTAGATGCTGACATTGCTCTTAGTCTTGGGGTAAAGGAAATGAGAGCCTCATTAACTAATTAACAATTTTGGCCACATGTGTTCACTTCCATCTGACTTTTATAATAATAATAGTTATTATTATGATGATTATTAGGTACTGGGAGCCAAACCCAGCGCCTTGTGTATGCTGATCAAACACTCTATCACTGAGCCACATGTCCAGTCCCAGATTTATTATCAAGTTACCATACCCAGTCACTAGTTTATATGTTTTTATATAATATACACATATGTATGGGACTTGGCATTTAAGGATTTATGTATTCAGGCATATACACCATTGACAATATATGACAGTAATATTGCTAAGTTTGACAGTTATATAACTAAGAATTTACATGGAAAGGCCTGGAATTATTCAGTTTACAGGACTAGCTACTCAACAATGACTAGAATGTACAGATTTGGCTATAAAATAAAGGCCACCAATGAAATGCCTAAGTAGAACAAACTCAAGTCTTCCTTGACAGAAGGAGAAATTCACTAAATCAGCAGTAACCCAGTTTGTTTAGTTTGGGCTTTCTGAAAGAGGGATTGATATGAATTCTGTCCTTCAATGTTTTGCTAAGTAATGACAACCAGCATTAGCAAGGAAATTTTGCATTACTAAATTCCAGTATTAAAGGAATAGCAGTGATTAATTCTTTTTTTTTAATTTTTTTATTTAAAGGGATAAAACAAAACAAGAGATATATTACAGAATTTCAAAAAAACCATAAACAGTAAGAAATCACTAGCTGATAAATTACATATTGCTCTTTTAGAAATAGTTGTTCAAGTTACAAAATTAAAGCACACAAAATGGACACGCAAGCAATGAGACTGCAAACAGATCTGTTCAACAATCAAACAATATCAAAGAAATATGGGTAACAATCCTGCACACATAAATATACATGCAGTTATATCTTTTATAGCACTTCCTATTTTCTCTTTTTTACAATAGCAATTATACATTTTTTTTATTTAAAGAGGAAAAAAACAGGAAAACAGGAAAAAGGTAGAAATATTACAGAATTTCAAGAAAAGAAGAAAAGAAATCACTAGTTGATACATTACATATTGTTCTTTTAGAAATAGTTATTCAAGTTATAGAATTAAAACACACAAAATAGAGATTAATTCTTTCTATACCCCTTTATCTAAAAATAATTATGCTTCTGGTGGTTAGGAGTCTTAAGCAAATCTTTGATGACTTTAATGGCTATCCTAAAATGCACCCCTGGCCTAGTGTGGTCAGATAGGCCTCTAGGCCCAGCTATTTGGAAGCTGAGGCAAGGGGATGACTTGAGCCAAGGGCATTGAGAAAATCCAGAGCAACACAGGAGGTCACAGGACAAAGGCCTCTTGAATTTGTTTTCTTTCAAGATTTTCTAATGAAGAAGTGGCATCTATGGAGTCCCTTACAGGACAGAGCAAAAAAGAAGTTTTAGTGGGGAGTTTGAGGACAAAAGAAAATTAAAAAATAATAAGAACATGTGTGCATTGCATTTAATAAGTTATTTCTTGTCATTTTAAAAATCCTTTCTGAATTAAAAGTATGAAAAAGAGTTTGAGTTTTAGGGAAATGAAGTAGTATTCAAATTATAGCTTTATGAATCTTCGGATTCTGCAATGAAAACTGTAGACAGTTTGAATCAAATCAATTCAATTACTACTAAGATAAAAATAACATATTTTTCTGACTAAAGTAATGATTTCAGTAGCCTTTGTTTCAAGGAAGTATTTCCTTAGTGGTTCCAATTGACATTTCCTTCTGTGCTGATGTGCTGTGAAATAAAGATCTTTTATGTCATTATTGTGTATTTTCCATTGTTTATACACGGTGGAAACAGCATCATCTCCACTCCAGCTGGGTTTCACATGGTTTGCACCTAGTAGGAACACAGTAACCAACGAAAGCCTGATAAATGGCGATGTTTTCCTTGGAGACTGCAACACTCTATTGTCATTTTCTCTTTCCAACGTTGGATATTTGTGTGCCTTTGAAATATGCTTGGTGAGTTTTTAATCAGTGGAAATCCCAGGATGCAGTAGACAAATTTTGGAATCACTGATGTTTAGTAAATTAATGACTCAAAAATAACTGCTTTGGAAGTCAAGAATACTGTTTGTGTCATTCTGCTTTCAGGATAAAGGAAATCATATATAAATATAAGTGGTACCTCAAGAACTTAATTTGTTCTGTGGTTTGGGAAAAGATGTCCACATTTGCGTCTGTGTGGGACAGATCGCTGTGGTCATGTTTGCCATCTGATGCAGGGTTTGCAAACAAAAACAAATTTTTTCCAACTGCTTCTATTTGCAGATCAAATTGTTTGCAAACAAGCATTCATGTACCAAGGTGCCACTGTAGATAAGGGTGTAAATAAACTAAAATTAGGAAAAATCAATAAATGCAGAGCATATCCTCTAGTACTCAGGGAAGTTGGATACTATCATAAAAAAGAAACATTAAAAGTTAAAAAATAAAATAATATAAAGGCTGTACATTGACATTGCTTTACAGTCTTGGCGTGGTTATCGCGACTCTCTTGCACACAATGCACTGCTGCGAATAGGTTTCTCCAAATTTTTTCACTCTCAAGATAGCCCTGGAAACAAGTTAATCATTATTTCTGGAAGAAATTGAAATTAATATTACTCTTGAGGATTAGGAGAGGGCAGATGAAATCCAGCAAGTGTAACGTGCTTCATATGTTTGGGAATCTAATACCAAACCAATCATGCTTTGGCATCTGAAATTAAACCCTATTGTTCCTATTTGTAATAGTATTTTCTCTCCTATGCTGCCTCTGTGCTTTGAATAAATGAGGGTGCTCACAGCTGAACTGATTGCCATGGTTACAGGCAATCTGTGTGTTACATCTCCTAGCTGCAGAAAAAGAGGGTAATTTAAGGTAAACATTCCGTTTCTTTAACAGAGAACAATTCTCTCACAGCGACACACCTGACTCTCACCCCTGTTGGAGGCCCTCAAGGCCCAGGTCTTCATCTTGCTCACAGATGCACCTGTGAGGACTCATGCTATTTTCACTCCAGGGGCCTTGTTGACTTGGTGTCTGGAGTTCATGAGCTGGGAGCAGGTCCAGAGGTGCAAGCACAAATCTGTGAGACTGCAGAGTTATATTTGTTATTATAAGGTATTTGGTAGGTATTCATATAGTGATACTGTGATTGGCACCAGACAAGTAAGCCTTAATTCTTCCAGTGTTGCAATTGCCAGCGCTAACAACTTGGGTATGAATGTCACAGCTGCCAAGCTATCTTCTCTTCCTAAGGCTAGATGAAGAGTTTGGCCTTTGACCTCTGTGATAAAGACCCAGGTTGCATTAATTCTTCATTTCCCAAGCATATACTGAGAGCTTACTGTGTGAAAGTTTTCCACTAAGTTCTGGAAACACAAAGATGAATCAGTGCCTTCCCTCTGGAGGAGATGGTTTGGATGGTTGGTATCTTTCCAAGGATGAAAGTGCATGCTATAAAAGACGTCTTCTTCAGATTTTTATTTAGGTTTACTAAAGAATTCTACTGTGGCTCCGAGCAGCTTGTTCTGTTTGACAGAAAGGCTGCAGGTGTGAGAGACCCTGATAGACAACGCATGTTTCACTGATCCTAGAAGCTGGAGCTCATATCCTATTTTTACTCCATACACTTTTCCCCTCCATATTCTAGCCCTTATTTTATGTTCCCTTGTGTCTTCTTTTAGTTTATTTTTTCTAGGCACTGTTTTGCCCTCCTGGTAATATATTTATAGGTGATTTTAGCTCTTCCTTTTCTCTCTTATTTTAGATAATTCCTGGGGTAATTGCAGTTGTATTGAAATTGGAATAAAAACACAAAGTTCATGCTGTAGTTTATTACAGTGAGTTCATACTTTTCTTTGCATAAGAAAGATGTTCATTGCACAAACTCAGCTCACTTGTTTGTTCTCTGGAAGGAAGAGGTTTTATTTGTTGGTTGTAGGTCCATCTTTTGTACAAAGCACATATTAAGCCTGGTTCTGTTGTGGTCTGGGAAAAGATCCAAAGAAATTTGATGTTCTAGGTTACTGGTCAGTACCAGAGCTGGACTGAGATGTGTTCAATTCCCTTTCTTTCTGTGTAGAGTGGTTTGGTCTGTCTTTTAGCAAAATATCCATTCTCAGACTTGAAATGGGAGGAAATCTTGCTGCCCTGATGTGGAAAGAAGAAAAATTACCTAGTAGTAGATATACATCCCAACCATTGAGTTTCCACTACAGGGATCAGAGATCTTTAGAGAGCTATCTGGGGACATTTTAATAGTGACAAGAGAATTTTCAACACATTCAACATTTCTGCCAGTTGTTTTCCTTTGCCAAAGTGAACTGAGTTTTTATTTTGTCCAAAATAAATTGCTCAGTATTTCTTCTAGTCATATAGGTTTTGATTTCAGAGACATTTCTGTCTCTTTAGGTATTTTGAATTTTACAAATATTTCAGACATGGCAGAACAGTGCAGTACTAGGCCTGCCTTTTGCCCTTTTCATCCATGCTGGACTGTGGGTCTTGCATTTACTTGTGACAGTAGCACATGTATTAATTTAGAACTGAATATCATCCAGGGTATGAAAGAGTTGCAACCATTTATGAAGTAGAGAATATTTTATGAATTATAAGATTTTGGTTGAATAGATGTTCATTTTGGGAAAAAAAGAGAAAATTTTGGATAGCAGTGATTACAGTCCTAACACTTCATCATGTTTGCTGTAAAAGGTATTAATCAATTGCAAAAAAGCAAATATTTGGAAACCTAGTAGGTTGCTAAGTGCTTTTTTTGCAGCAGTTAAAGCAGCAGTTTTACTTTAGGATACCTTTAGCCTAACACTTCAAAATTTTGTAGATGGGAACTCAAAATAATATTTGCCTAATGAGCAAACTGAATTGGCAGGATTCATGTCCATGATGCTTTATAGAAAAGTTTGCTCTTCCAGGGAAACTTTTTTCAGAGAGACTTGGGGAAACAGTTGAGTTAAGAATGATGACTTAGGGGGTATAGAAGTGACTATGAGGAAACATTTAAAGCAAAATGAAAGATAATGTGACATTTGACAGACCTCAGATATTACCACTAAAGTAATCTATAGTAAGAGCCGTGAGTTATGTATTATGGCTTCCCAAACTCTTGAATTTGTCTTACCTATATTTTTAAATTAAAACAGAAATAATGAATGTCTCCTTCACTACTTCATTGCTTAAGCCAAGAGGACTGAGATGTCTTTCCTAAATCCTGAAATTTTTCCAACTGTCTGACAAACAAATTGAAAGAGATTATGGGTTTGGTGTGCACTCTGGTTAACCAGCTGCATCCTCTGCAGGTTCTTGTAAATATTTCTTTGTTTTTCTCCAGAGACTTTATTCCTAACTCTCAATTTGTAGTGTGGACATTGGCTAGGTATTCCAAGATTCAGAATAGGCAATTGAAATATTCCCAAACAGGCAAACATGAGAAGAGTCTAAGCCAATGTTGGTGAAGCCATGGCACGAACGCCACAGCCGGCTGTTTGTTATCATGGAAAGCTCTCGAAGGTTCACCGCCACTAGTCTAAGATGATCTATTTGTTGATGGGAAAGTGGAATGTTTTATGTTTTTCACCAAATACTTCTCCACACTCAGTCCCCCTTCCTCCCTTCCCTTGCATCCCCAGGTAACTCTAAAGAGTGACTTTTTCTGGTAGATTTAAGTTTTTCTCTTAAAACTTATTAAGATGTCCATTAAACTAAGCTTTTTCATTCTTGGCCTACATGCTTTGTTGGGTTTTTTTACTCTTTGTTTTTTGGTTTTCACTTGATTTGTGTCATCAGGTATAAAACCAGAATCTCAATTAATTATGCAAGGTTTCACTTCGAAAAAAAGGACGGGGTCCTACTTTCCATGTAATTATTCATAATTGTATAGAACACGGGGCAAAGCTCTGTGTATTTTGAGCAGCTACAGTCATGGAAAAAGAATGATACTGTTAAAATGAGACGTGGAGACTGGTTGGTGGATCGAAATTCAAGAATTGCAGCTGCCATTAGGTGACTGACAAAGGGTAAATTTTTCTAGGTCTCTGTTTCTTCATTTTGACAAATGAGAATGTTGAGCTAGATGTTTCCTCTTATTCAGCCCTAATATTCTATGGTTTACAAATATATAACCCACAGATGTTGATGATAGTAATTAAAATTCCCTATGCTGACCAAGTACTATCTTTACTTTAAAGGAATAGTTAGAGGCATAAACTTTATGAAAGAAATATTGTTAACTCAGTTAAACCAAGCTGGCCAGAATGCTACATTTAGGATTTTATGTTGAAAAAGCTGTCATTCTTAACTGAGAAGGACTTTTCTTGCAGGGTTGTTAGTAGGAGCATTAAGAATTTGTGGACATCTGGAACGAATCCTCGGGTATCTTCTTATTACTCTCTTTCCCTCTCCAGAAACTCCACAGCCATGTGCTCTTAAACTTTATTTTTCTGAATTGTAAATAGGTAATAGAAGATATAACTTTAAATCCCCGTGGCCAAAGATTCTTAAAGTAGTATTTGTAAGAAGACATTCTATATTAAAAACAATATTTTACTAAAGAGTTATAGAATGGTGTAAGCACGAGAGACAGTTAAACTAAAGGACTAGTAGGAGCCGGAAGTGAAGCTTAATGGTAAAGTTCTTGTCTAGAGTGAGCAAGGTTGTGCATTCCGCCCTCTCAAAATAAACAAGATAAAATAAGAATATTTCACTAGGGAGATGATCTGATGTGTAAGTGAATAAGATCGAAAATCTGCAATAGATATTGAGAAAGGGAAAGAAACTGCACAAAAGGAAAAAATAACTGGGATGTGTGAAAGAAGAAAAGAAAGAAGGGAAAGGAAAAATAAATTTATGAATATGAAAGATAACTAAGTTACACTAGTGATTTCTTTTAGTTCATTGACAAAAATGGTTGTGCTTATATTGCTTGGTCAGTTATGCATGCTTATGTCTTATCAGCTGAGAAACTACTTTGAAGATAACAACATACAATATATTAACTATTGTTCATTTCCTATTATCTTGTTTTGAAATTCTGCATCATTGTTTTTATTATTATTTTTTGTCTTAAAAAAGAATATTTCTAAAGAGTCTGTCAGGAATGATATTAAAATAAACATTCTATATTTTAAGAGTAAAGCTCCTTGAGCAATGATAATGTGGGGGAGGAACAATGTAAAGTTCAAATTCAAAAATCATTGGCATGGAGCCTACTACTTTCCTAGGCACTCTGGCAGATATTTTATTTCTCACAGTAACAAAAGTTTATTTATCTTCTTTTCAGATGATGAAAGTGAGTATTAGTAAATATATTTGCCCAAGGAATTTGAACCGGACCTCTTGGCTTTAGTATCAAGGAAATACAGCATCTGAATCTTTTTGTTTTTCCTGCAAGCAATTAAGTTATTCAGGTTCTCACAATTACTAAAAGAATACCTTTAAGGAAGCATTGGCTCAGGGAAGATTTACATTAAAGAGACAGGGGCTTGTTAGCAATATATCAAAACAGACTGTTTACATGTTATAACTATGTTATTTGTACATAAATGGACTCACTGAGATATACAATGCCAATCATGAATTTTCCCAGGCCGGAGTGACTTTAGTCCTTTTGTGGAGAGCTGGTAGATAGGTAAAAATCAACCTTAGTCTCCTATTAGAGTACCTTCTTGACCCTGCTGGTCCCCAAGTGCTGATGAGTCCGAATGCCCAGGGTGGAATAAACCGCATAGGCCCCCCTGAGGGGCCGTGTTTCTTTGCCTTCTTTCCCCTTGAGAGAGGAATGGACAAAAAGAATTGATGGGAAAGGAAACAAGTTTCCACTTAAACAAGTACAATAGAAACAGGTCTCTGAATTCACTGTGAGTCTATGGAAACAAACTCATGTTCTTCTGCATACCAAAATTGTAGTTTATTTCCCCCCAGCAAGAACAATAATATCAAGAAAGGTCTGGCCACAGAAGGAAACCAGATTCTACTTTTAGCCTGGATTGAGATGAAGCATATTCATCAACAAACCCAGCAAAGAGGCTCATCTTCCCTTGGACTCAAATATCTGCAGGATGCTTCATGGAGTTCCTCTTCCTAAGAGTTTATCTTTTACACACTGTTGTTAGGGACTATGGGGACGAGAAACAAAACAAGATTCACTTAGCATCACTGAAACATGGGCAGGAAAGATTTTAAGGAAGAGAGAAAAAGAGAGAGAGAGAGGAGGCAGAGAGACAGAGAGAGAGAGACACAGAGAGACAGGGAGATAGAGACACAGAGACAGAGATGAAGAGAGACAGAGAGGAGACATGTTTGGGTAAAGTCCTCTGTTCAAAGCCCTGAGCAGGCTGTCATTGATGTGCCCCTGGAAATACCTGCTTCTCCAATTGGTCTGCTGCTGGTTAATGACAGCCAAGGGGACATAGCACTTCCTCTGAGTTCAGTTTTCTTTGTCAGGGCTGCATCCCATTCAGGTATTTTTCTTTCCTTTCCTTTGATGGAGGGAAAAATGCAGGATGATGAGAAAGCCCTGCCAGACATCACCAGATTGCCTTTGCCTTAGAAAGCCATTCCAGTTCTAAGGCTCAGAGTGTATAATTGCAGTCTCCCTTGCAGTCCCATTTTATTCAGAAGGGTTACAGAACCAGAACTAACACGCAGAGAAAGTGTCCTCCTGTCCATTATGTTTAATTCCTGACTGTCCACTTTGTCATGCTCATAAACGTCTGTCAGCTCTCACACACGCGCTCCTGTTTGGGAGGGTGGAGCAAATGATTCCATTCTCAAATATACATTTATTTCTCCATCACGCCTTTTCTATCAGGGACGAAGTTTTTGCTTATTTCGTTTTTTAAACCGCATAACAGCTGGCTTTTCTGGTATTGATATAGCTTATTTTTTAATATAGTGAAACCTTGACAGTGTTTCAGAAATACTCTTGAGAGAATGTAAGAGTAAAAATCTATAACCAAGAGTTCTCATTCATACCTTTGTTTCCATCGTTACAGGAAACAGGCCGAATGTAGGAAGAAAGGGAACTGGGCAGGCTCAGGAGGCAGTTTATTACACCAGCAGGCTTCTGACTAGGATCTCGCCCAAACAGCCACAGCCCTTCCGGGTGATTGCTTCAGGGTTTTCAAAGAGAAAGTGAGCGGGAGGTCCATAGGCAGATTAGGTGCATGCCATTGGAGGGGTGGGTGACATCATGGGTTGTTAGAGGAGTCTAAACATTTCAGGTTACATCACAAGACACAAAGGGAGGAATGTCCTGTTACATTTTAAGTTATCTTGTAACGTCATCAGTTACTCTAGGGCAGCAAAGACCGGGTTTGCACAAAGAAAGAAGTATTCTGTTGTCGGGTCTGCCGGAAATGTCCACGAGGTCTTGGCCGGCATCCTGGGCAGGGTTTTACTTACAGTTTTAATTTTTCCCCTTCACCATGACTTCTGGTTACAGCCGAAACCCCCACACTTTGTATTTGGTGATCAGATTCCTTTAGCTTTGCTCCCCAACCTTCCTTTGTAGGAGAGCTCTCGTTGTGTTTTCAGGCTGGTCTTGAACTCCTGGACTCAGGTGATCCTGCTGACCTGAAGAATGATGGGACTGCAAAGTACTGCAGCGACAGGTGCCACTGTGGCCGGCTGACTTAGGCTTCTGCCTGGTCTCCATCTGCTGTAAAACCTGTGGTCATCAGTATTCCATATTCAAGAGCCAGGGCTCTTTCTGTGACATGAAGCAGTAACTTGAAGAGGAGTCAAGCAGAAGAAAACACAAAGCAAGGATTAGTGTGTGCAGACCGGGAAAGGGTGAAAAGGACTTTTACACAGAGAACCAGAAAAACTTATCTTCCCCCCAAACAGATGAACTCAGTGCACAAAAAGTCAAAATACAGAACTCATGGATTGGCTTTGAAATGACAAAGAAGGGTCTCGATACTGAATCTTGGAAACATGCTGCTAAAATCTCTTGATTTGGTTAGCTTACTAATTTATTCAGCAATTATATTTTATGGATTGTCAGGTACTACGCTAACAAGTTCTGAGGACTGCAATAAAAAGAACAGACAATCCATGTCCTCAAGGAATTTATGGGCTCCTTGGGGAACATAGATAAATAATTATCAAAGCCAAGTATATATACAAACGTGATAAGTGCTGTATGAAAACTAAGTAAGCAAAAGGCCATTTTTTATTAAGTTTATTGGTCTAATTTAGATATGCATAATAGTCACATTCATTGTAGGAAACTTGTACCTGCACATTATATATCTTAGTTCCTCTTTTTCCCTCATTCCCTTCCCCTCCCTTCAACTCCTGTTCCCTGCATTATTTACAAAGCTTTGTTTTCATTTTGTTCTTTTTTCTCATTTTTCCCTCTTCTTTCCTCCCTCCTACATTTCCTTTTGATTTTGAAAAATTTCTCCCTATTTCACAATTATTTTTTTTGTCTCTTTGAGTCAGGGTCTCACTATGCAGTTCAGGCTGGCCTTGAGCTCACTTTGTAGCCCAGACTGGTCTCCATCTCCAAGTGATCCTCCTGCCTCAGCCTCCTGAGTGCTGGGATTGCAGGCATGCACCACCGCACACAGCTGTTATTTCACCATATTTATTGCATATTTTGGTTCTTATTCGCACTTTCAGTTTCTCACACCAGAGAGACAATGCAATATTTATACATGTGCATCCAATTTATTTCTCTTAAGAGGATAAAATTAAAAGCACACCACAGTAATATTTACACACCCATGTTTATAACAGCACAGTTTGTGATAGCTAAATCTTGAAAACAGCCCAAACGCCATTAACCAATGAATACACAAAAACTATATAGAATTTTAATACACTGGAGTATTACTCAGCAAGGTCATGAGTTTGATTCTCTGTACCAAAAAACAAAAAATGAAAAAGTGATCACCTGGTAGAGGAAAAAAATTAAAGATAAGTTTTAAAAAGTCATTAAGATTGAAAAACATGATTTGAATTAAGAAGTTTCAAATTTTATATTTTACCATTGGGTATGTGAAAGGGATTATTTCAAAGAGTTTATGGAACTGTGATTGTGAAACACTCCAAAGGTCTGGATACAACGTAAACAGAAGGCTCTGTATACATGTCCTCATCAAGGTGCAGTTGTTTTGAATCATTCTAGGTCTCTTAGACTGGAGTTGGCTGGGTTTCTCCTGGCCACTTTTGACCTCTTATATGGTTTGTCCTCTGCAGGAGTAGCAGAATATTTGTTGTCACTCATTAATTTGTTTTGTAATTGCAGACAGTATTTTTTATAATACTTAATCTGTGTTGGACATGATCCCAAAATTCAGTGTGTATTGTTCAAAAATTCTCAAACTATCTTCATTCCCATTTTGCAGATTGGAAAAGTGAAGCAAAAAGTGCTTAAATAACTTGCCTGATGTTAAGACTTACAATGGGAGAGCTGGGATTTGAACCCAAAGCAGTCTGACCCTAGCTTTTATGCTGTTAATTATGATGCTGTGCTGCCCGTGTCCAAACCCTGTAACTGGCACTGTAGGAAATCTTTACAAGAGCCTGACAAAGGCTCTTTCATTATCTTCACTTTTATTTTATGTGCTTGAACTAAAGATGGTTGCATTTCCCAAAGTGACTGCATTAGTATGTCACAAAATTAGGACTGAAACTCAGGTTTGTGCAGATTCAGCATTTTTGTTGCCCAGCGTTATTGAATTCTTACTGAATTTTAAATAGCATATTTTCCGAGCAGAAATTTTAATCTGACCAAAAATTTCATGCAGTACGACTATATAAAACATTTTAGAAAGGTGAATTTTTTCTTTTAGGAGACATAGTTTCAAATGTATTTTCAATGGCAGAGTTTTGGTTGAGGACAAAGGACTGTATTTTATGCTTGTAAACAAAACATTTATTTATAAGTAAAGTGTTGAAAAATATACATGTTTTTAGCTTATCCCTATAGGGGAATGTTCAGAAAAATGAAAATCATCTCAACATTTTAAGTCATACTCTAAATATATAGTAATTTTAGCCCAAACTGTTAAGTTTGTTATGTTTTTCTTCTGTTGCATATTATAAATTACGTGTGTGTGACATATGCAAATAAATTAAACCAGTATTTAAATCACCATCTCATCTAATGAAGAGTCTATGTATTAATAGGAACGGTTTTAATGAAGACTATGTGTCGCATCGAAAAAGATGAGGCCAGTGTTGTTGAACCTATGTAGATGGTGTTTAAAGGAAACTTACAGGAAAACTAACCACTTAAAAAGATGTGTGCTTCAAGTTTTTGTAGTAGTACAGGGAGACTTTTAAGTGGTTGTTATTTGAAGACTCTTTTCGTCTTGGAGTACCTATTTGTATGACAATTGGCCGACACTAAGTTATTGGTGCAAACTGGATAAAACCGACTCATCAGTCTTATAAACTGATCCTCTAGTCTCACATTACACATCAGCATGTTCTAACTGCCTGATAGGTTCGCTTAACCCAGAAGACCTTTGGCTTTGGTTTATTCACCTTGGTTACATATGTGATTCTGAGTGAATTTTCATCTTTCATTTTTTTCTATGTATAAATGTTTTCCATTGAAGAGTAAATTAAATCAATGCTCTTATTTTTTTTTGTTGTTGTTGTTTTGTCTTATGGATTGTCATGTCCAAGTGATAGTATTTACTTGGTGTTATTTTTTGTTTGTTTGTTTGAAAAAGAAACCACAGTTGGCCTGTTCAAGCTTGAGCCAACTCAAGTTCTTTTTGCGGAAGAGCCAACTCAAAATATACCTCAACTTCCTGACATGAAAGAGGAATATAAAAGCAGAAAAGTTAAGACCACCCAGTGATTTTTAATATCACAGTGAAAAGTATGGTCGATTTTGAGTATCTTTTTTCCCTTAAGAAAAACAGATTTAAAATGCGAGGAAGGCCCAGGCTAGCTCTCCTTTGAAAATGGAAAAGGAAGCAGGGGTGCGGTGCTCATTTAATGATGGATGTGTGGAAATGACAGCATCCTGGCGAGCAGGAGCAATGATGTAAATCTTTTAAAAGGAGGATATTAAAGACTTTTTCTTGACACGCTAAAGGCAATGTGTACAGGGAGTAATTAGACTGCTTACAAGAAGTTGAAAAGCTGAAGTGGTTGGGTGAACTAGGTATTTTTGGAATTTCTTTTTTCCCTGACAGGGCTCAAATAAATGATTGATTAAGTATATGCCAAATGTTGAAAAATTGTGCACATTTTTATTTATTTAATGAGATATTTATGTTGTTCATCAGATGGCTCTGTTTTTATCCTATTCTCTGGAAAATAGTTTTTCTTTCTTGTTTTTCTAGTTGGTCTTTCTAACAATCTCCTGCACACCTGACACGCAGGTACTGTGTTGCTCCTCGTTAAATACAACATGCAAATATCTCATTTGAAACTTCAGTTGCTCTAGGAAAGAAATTACAGAGTCTCTGAAATCAGTCTTTCATGATGACAAAGATGTTAAAACCAGTCTAGAAAACACTGAATTAAGGGATAAGAAAAATTTGCATACCTCTGTTAAATGCTTTCCATGTTTATGACTTCTACCTAAAGTTTTTTATTATTATTATTGTTATTTTATTTTTCTGGCCTTGGTTTCACAGCCCTCAGATGCTTGAGATTGCCTTAAGATCAGTTGTTAATTGTAACTTTCAAAATTTGAAAACACAAACAAGGTGATCATATGATCACTCTTTTTTAAAAATCAAGGTTATTGAAAAGGTTATTGGTGGAGTCAGTCTGCAAACCTGTAGACTCATTTTGGTCCTACAGTGTATGCTGCATCAATCCTTATGCGAGTATGTTCAGTTTTAGGTGATGCTAAGCAGTGAGTTGCTAATATTGATAAATGAGCTTGAAACCACACTTCAGAAATCACATAGACCCATTGATATTGGGGGAAACAGGAGATAGGAAGGAACCCCAGCAGCAAGACTGCATCACAAACTCTGGGGCTCACGCACGGTGAGCGATTAGTCGAGTGCCTACACCAGGTAAGGGCTATCCACTTGCTTCCCATTTCCTTTTAAGCTTGTAGTATTTCTGTGTTGATTGCTAGTTCTAGCTGAAAAAGAACTCTGCTTTACTCTAAGGCAGGCATATCAGAGGGGAAAGAAACTGGAGTGTAAGAAAAAAATCGTTCTTCCAATTTATATGTATGTAATAGTTATGCAGTTTGTGGGGTGGGGGATTGGACAGAATATCAATAATTTCTTTCGTGACTTCTTTTCAGTAACAGGTCTGTTTTTTACCTCTGGAAAATTCCACATGTCATTGCTTTTCATCCTTAGCTTTCCTTTCAGAAGTGAATATTGGCAGCAAAGAAAACCTTTGCATCAAAGTTTTCGAGTTAAAGGAAATCATTCAAGTAAGCTTAACACCTGTAAATACTCGTTTTCACTAAATATCTAAAACCTGGTCCTTTATTCATATAAAAGCTTCTGTTTAAAATATTATCAATGAGTGTTTGCAAATTAGCCAGAGAGATTCTTGGCCTAGATCCAGACTAGTCTTCATGACTGAAGAGAGAACATTTTGTGTTCCACCTGCCAGGTAAGAATCCGAGTCATACGTTCCTCGCTGGTGTTTTTGAAGGCAGAGAGCCAATGAGAAATATAAACTGGAGAAGTTCTTCCTTCTTAATATAATGCATAAAATATCGACATAGCATGTAATATGGATGGTTTTAATTTCAGGATCTGGGTTATAAAATTCTAATAAACGATCCAGGAGAACACTAGCTAATTTAAACCATAATTCTTGAAGGAGTTTGTTATGCCCCAGGGCTTTGGCTTTGGAGAGACTTTTGATAATATTTAGCATTTCTCTACTGAGACCCTTAAGAAGTACAATCAGAGTAGCTTCATGTTAGGATGTTTCTTTTCATTAAAACACTGATTTTCTTAGTAGCATTCTCAGGATTTCCTATTAGTGACAAAAATGTGATTGGATTAATAAAAGTTTTTCTAGAGACTTCTCAATTCATTAAATGGGATTTTAAAGATCAAAATGAGCATTTAAAATACTTTATTTTGAAACAATTGAACATGATGAATGAGTTAAACAAACTGTGTGTTTTAAAGTAACATCTTGGTTATTTGAAATTCAAAACTACTTGTTTGAAGTAATGATAGCTTTGGAAATTCTATCGCTTAAACTGTTTCCTACTCTTACTCATGCTATGTTCAAACACAGTTTTAAAAAACCTCAAATTGCTATTCTGATTTGTTATGGGAGTCTCAGATTCAGGAAGCTGTACAGACAGTCACTCGACTCCTCCCATTTCGAATGTGGTACTTTCAGGTAGAGTTGTGAAATCTTCTCTGGAAACCTTATTTCAACTCATAGTCCAGCAAGTTAAGAAGATTTTTTGTTTGTTTGTTTGTTTGTTTACCATTGCCTACATCAGTGAAGGACAATTCCTGTTAGGATCTTTTCTGTGTCATATTTCTTGATAGAGTTAAAGTTTCCCATTGCTTGTGTCATTTTAATATTCAAATACTAGTCCAACCTGCAAAAATGTCGATTGTTACAAACATGTTCTCTTCTAAACCTAACTGTCAGGACTTCAGGAAACACGTATCTTCAACCAAGCGAGCTCCTCACTGCTCCTACGAAGCTGTGTATACCTATGCTTAGCTGGGTATCATCCTCAATCTTTGCTGTCCTTTTCCCTTTACATATTGTCACAACCCTATAATCCAGTTCAACAATGCTTTTTAAAGTGTCTCCACACAAACTGCTCATATTCTCTTTCCTCACATTGGCTTTCAGTAGCTGTTATGGATTGAATTCTTGTATCCTTCTAAAATTGAAATGCTGATGGTTCTGTCCCCTAATAGGATGGTATTCAGAGGTGGGTGTTTTAAAGTAATTAAGAAGTGATGGCAGAGCCCTTGTGAGTGGGGCTTCCCGAAAGGGCTTTTTGGTTCTCCTACTTCCATGGGGGCTAGAATTACAAGCTGGCAATTGGCAGAGACCCAGGAGAGGGCCTACACTAGACTTAGACGATGCTGGTACTTTGACCAGGAGCTTCTAGCTTCCAGAACCATGAGAAGGACATTTCTGTTATTGATAAGCCACTCGGTAGGGTCCTTTATCATAGCAGCCTGTAAGGCAGTACCATTCACTGTTTATCAGATACCTTTCACTAGGTAAATACATCTACGTTAAAAGCATCTTTTCTTAGAATACAATGAGCTTATTATGGGCAACACTGTCTTATATGTCTTGTTTACATGCAGCTCATAAAATGTGCACAAGGCTTGCAGAAAGAGAATGAAAAGGAAGAAAGGAGAAAAAAGGAGAGAAGGAGACAGAAAGTAAAAAAAGGAAGGAGGAAGGGAAGAGAAAGAATGACAGAGAGAGGGAAGGAGAATAAAGGGCCTACTTAACTTTTGTCTTATGAATACAAATGTACATTTTGAGAGAAAAGGGTCATGTCTTTCTGAAAACAGAAATAATGAATATTATCTGCTTATTTCATTCATTCTTTCAATAAGTATTCATCGTTATTTCGTTTCTGTCAATGAGAGATCTTTGATGTGTCATCAGAGAAAGCACATTATTTCTCTTTGCCTCATTATTTCAAAATTTGGAAAAATAATATCATTTTTTCCAAGCAAGTTTTCTCTATATCTACACAAAATCAATGCTTCTGCAATATAATATTCTCAATATAAATAATTAAGATCTCAGGTTACAATTTCCAAATAATTTTCAAATGATGAAACATCACACACACATATAGATAGTATATTATATAAACATGATTACATGCATCTAATAGGTGAAGTCTTTCTTAGAAGATGTGTTGAAAAATATATGTGTGTATACACACACATATATATGTATGTATCTATACATATAAGATGATTAAGGACAGGCCACTGGAAGGTGGTAGCCAATGTTAATTCCCTATTATCTTGTTTTGAAGCCCTACGTCATTTTCATTGTTTTGTTGGGTTGGGTTTTGTTCTGTTTTGTTTTGTTTTTGTTGGGTTGGGTTTTGTTCTGTTTTGTTTTGTTTTTGTTGGGTTGGGTTTTGTTCTGTTTTGTTTTGTTTGATTTTGTTATATCCAATGGCATGAGAAGATATTTCAAAGATAGCAAGATATATTATGGGAGCCATTTTGGATTGCCATTGTCTTGTTTTGAAGTCCTTTACTGAATTCATTATTTGTTTTTATTGGTTCTGTTCTGTTCTGTTGTTTGATTTTTATTATGTTTGAAGGTATATCTGCAACTATTTTGAATACAACAACAGGCAATATGGTAACTATTGTTGGTTTTGTATTGTTTTGAAGTCATGTATCACTTACACTGGTTTGTTTTGATTGGTTTCATTCTGTTTTATTTTCCTTGGTTTTATTCTCTTAAAGATAAAAAAATGGGCCACTGTTATAAGAGGAACATGGACAAGGATATTCTCAAAATAATTGTAATCTCTCTGTGATGATGGGGTGATTCATACTTACTTTTTCAGTGGCAGACAATTGCAATCTGTATCTGATATATATTTACTAAAGATAGACATTCTTATCTTATTGGACTGGTTGTCTGTGTTTCTTCATTCTCTTCTTTTTTTCCTCTCTGAGTCCAGTGCCTAAACTTAGCACAATGAGATATTTATTCAACTTTTGTTTAATGTTGTCTGTCACCAGTGAGGTGAGGGATTTCCCAGTCATTGTGGCCTGTCACAGATGGTCAGAGATAGCTCTACAATCTTTTCACCAGGACCTGTGTACCGTATCACACCCATCAGGATGCTCTCAACAGAACGGAATAGGAAACTCAAATGGAAACGGCTCACACGTGGTGGCCAGGCTGATTAGTTCATCAGCTCGCTCATGTATCTTTCAGCATTGCCACCCTAGCCAGCTTGGCTAGATACTCTTCCAACACAGCCTATTCATCAATGTCAGAGGGAGATAAGGAATGGCTTCTTCCTTTGGCATTATTAAAAATATATTAGGAGTAAAGAATCTCTTCTCACAAGTCCTTTAGTACTCTTTTTACTTCCTGTTCTCTCTTTTCCATTTAGAATCTGGAGCTCATGCAGGCAGAGATACTTATGTTTTATTGGCTTCATTTTACAGCACCTAGAATCTGTCATGTAATAGGTGATTAGCCAATATTTGTGGAATAAATGAATGAATGTATGAATTCCTTATTTGCCAAACTGAATTGTGTGCTTTTCCCCCAAACCAATCATAGGACTAGGAACGTCACAGGCTGTTAAAATATTGTTTGTTTAGATTGTTTAAATCTTGCTTCTCCTTGCTGTTAGAGGTGTCTTTGGGCAGTTAACCAACAGTGTTAGGGTTGATGAGCTCCCTGTGATTGACTGTGATCCATCAGCATTCACTTGAATTGAATGAAGAGGTGTGGTTGGTTCTAGGAGCTAAACTGGTCCTGAAAGTAGGAAAGGGAATGCATTGATGTGAGTTTGACTTAGGGTCTGCTGTAAATGCCAGGGCTAGAGACTTTGCATTGGAGCGGAAGTCAGCAGGTGTCATAGGTTTTGAGTAGAGTTCATGAAGAAGCCTGTGTGAACCGCTAGGGCTGATGGTGCATGCCCCTAATCCCCACACTAGCACTATGAGAGGCTGAAGCAGGAGGATTGCACTTCTAAACCTCACCTGGGAAACTTAGCTAGAATCTGTCTTAAAATGGAAAAAAAAAAAAAAACAATTGTGGAGGGGTGTAACCTAATTGAGGTTACAGCCTGGGATATAATCGCTAGTAACTACCCCCCATCAAAGAAGAAGAAACAAGAATGAGCTAAAAATCAGCAAAACTCTTTTTCCAGCCCCTCCCAGTGAAGATACATGGGTAGCAGAAAGTAACTGAGTTTTTCTGCTTGAGATTGCCCATTGTGTCTTTACATATCCCATCTACTGAAGGCTCTGTACTATCTACATGTCCTATCTACTGAAGGCTCTGTCTTTCTTCTTGAGATTGCCCATTGTGTCTTTACATATCCCATCTACTGAAGGCTAATGTACTGCTTGCTATTTAATTAAATTTCATCTTAGAACTTGATTTTGCTTATCCTGGTTTTTAAAACAATATTAGGAATGTTCAATCATGACATTAGGAAATATATTGAAAGATACTTGGAGAAATGAACTGTCTCAGATATTTTACTTTTATTTATCCACATTCAAATGTAATTTTCTAGACTCAGGGCTAAACATGCTGTGATAAATTGTTTAAACTTTGCTTTTTCTCCTCAATGTATTTGTTACTTGCTGTTGGGGATATATTTGGGGTGTATTTGGAAGATTAAGCAACAGTCTTAGTTTTGATAGTTAAATTGATGAACTAGTCCTTCATTTAATTGCACATCACTGACCTTGTATTTGTCTATCTTTTCATCTCTCCAATGAAAATTTTGGCAAAATGTCTTCACATGAAATGATAGTCAGAGACTTTGGTGATGCCCAGATAGATTGGTCTATCAAAGAGAAAAAAATAGATTTTGCTTTTTAAAATCTGTAGTTCTTTCTAGGCTTTTTTGTTTTGTATCCAAATGAGGGGTTATTTTTAATGATCAGTCTGAGAATCTTACTCCTGCATCTTAAATAGCCTTAGTCTTAAGTTCTTAAATACCTTTAAATTCTGCAAAATCCACCTTCTCCCTTACAATTTGAATTTTTTGTCTGTTTTCTATCATTATGAATTTATTTTATTGCCCATAATTGCTCCGATATTGAGATATGATTCAGTAGTTGACATACTTTTAGAACTTTTGGGAAGAACATGTTACGGTTTAAATCTAAAATACCCTCCCTGGACTCCAAAGTCTCATGTGTTTAGAGCTGGGATTTTTAGGAGGTGATTGGTCATTAGCAGAATGTATTGTTAGGAGGTGGGAACCACCTGGAGGAGACAAGACACTGGGGTTGTAGCTTGGAAAGGTATATTCTTCTTCCCTGACCTTCCTCTATCTGTGCTTCCTGACTGCTATTGGTTAAGCAGATTTCCTCTGCCAGTCTCTTCTGCCATGGCATTTCTGCCTTGGAGCCAGATAATCATGGACTGAACACCTTGAAACCTGGAGCCAAATCAGTCTGTCTTCCTTTAAGGGGCAAATGTCAGGTGTTTGCTACCACTAATAAAAAAGCTAATCAATACAAATCTCAAACCATTTCAAAGGGCCCATACTCCTCCCTTACTTTGGAGTTTCAGGATTTTTCATCAATGTTTTGCTTTTGATAATCTGAGAATTACGTTACCTAGAAGATGAAGATGGAAGCCAAGTAGTTCTTCTCCCATCATCATGTGTTAATATGATTCCATCACTCCAGTCAACGTATTTATTCCTTGAACACTCAGAATAAAATAAATGATTTCCTATGGTGATTAGCCACACGGGCTTCATCTAAAGACTGATTAGATATTGAGTCCTGGTTCTGCTATTTATTAGCAGTTTGACTTCTCTGAATCTGCACACTACAGGTAATAATTGCATTGATTCATAGCAGTATTGTGGAAGTCATATGAGATAATGCCCAGAGATACTTAGCCTAGTGCTGGACACATGAAATCATTTAAAATTTGTAGCAATACCAGCTTAATTTTTAAAAAATCCTTAATTGAAGTAGAATTAAAGTTTAAGAGGGTGTTTTCTACAAATGGTAAAAATTTAGTTCTAAGAAATTAGGCATTCTGCCAGGCATCAAGCTGTCACATCCATGCTACATGGTACACTGGCAACTTTATGTGACACTTGCTGTTAGACTCTGCTGTGGCAGTGTCACACTCACGATCAGGGATGACTATGTAATTTAGTTGGGTGTATAACCATAAAGATCCAGAACGCCTGCTCAAACTTTTCTGAGCTTTGACCTTTGATTTCTGTAAGTGCTTGGAACATGCTGGAGAATTTTTTCCCTGAGTCTTACCTCCGATGTCCTTTGGCGTATCTAATATTTCAGGTACTACCTTTTGTGACACTCATTTCCCCTCCCTGTTGTCCCCTCCCTTTGTAAACATGAACTGTGGATCCTAGCCTGAATCTAATTGGTGCTCTGCTTGTTGAGACTATATTAAGATCCAGTGATTTCCAAAGCCTTAAGGCATCTGAGGCCACTTGTATTAAAATCTATGCTGTTTGTCTCATACTTCTGTGGGACGTCTCTACTGTAAGCCCCCCACATTAGCCTTGGAAACAGACTGACATGTCTTTCTCCTTTCAGATGGCCTCAGATTTTCTGAGTAAATGGTGCAAATGAAATTTTCATAATTATATATGTACACATATCTTTACTGCAGCACTATTTGTAATGGTGAAAAATTGAAAACAGACTAAATATTTGTCAACCAAAGAATGGTTAAATAAATTGTGTTTCATCCATAAGATGGAATGCTAGGCAGACACTAAAATGAATGAGGTAAATCTGTATATAGGAAAATAAAAATTTTTCTATACCATATTGTTAGGTGAAAAAAAGCAAATTGTAGAATATTGTATATAGTGCTATCCTGTTCTCGGGCATAGGAATATAATTATATATGCACAAACTGAAAGATCTAGTAACTGAACTTCTAATAGTGGTCATCGTGAAGAATGGAAGGTGAGTGTACATGATAATGAATAATTTATCTTTTAGTTAATACAATTCTGTAATGTTAGAATGAATCAGAGTAAGTATGAATTCTTATGAGAGTTAAAACTTATCTAATAAAAGTTAATTTTTCTCCTTATTCAAAGTAACTGCTGCTTATCCATTGATATTTTTAAACATAAAAATAAGAACATATTTTATATCTACTTGTCCTTCTACCCATAATACTGAAGTCCATTGATAAAAATTAATGTAATGACTTTGAAACAACAAGGATTCAACTTAATCCCAACTTGCAATGTAAGAGGCAACATTAAAATAGAAACTTAATAGTTTTGTAATTGACTGTTAGGATAATGTACAGAAAAACCCAGTGCTGGGCAGTTCCATAGTTAAAAATGCTTTGTGTGGTTTTATTAAAGTTAACCATAACCTGTCTGAGGATACAGGGTATTTTAAGTGTGTGAGTAATTGAATAAGGAGATGGAAAGGAAAAAAGGAGAGAGAAGAAACATTAGAAAGAGACACTGAGGGAAAAGAGAGATGGAGGAGAGAGAGAGAGAGAGAGATCCTTATCTCTCTGAGTCAACTCCTCCTTGTTCCTACTTCTGATTCTACTTTAAGTTTAGAGAAGATGAACTCTGAGAAATCCTAGAGCAGAGAAAGTGAGAAAGTTGTCAAATGTAAACACCTTGAGGAAAAAGGAAAAAATTTGCTTTTAATTGAAGAGAAAGTAATGGAAAATTATCTTCCATTATCTAGCCTAAAAGAGAAGAGAAAGAGAGATTTCAGCTCTTAACAGTCACACTTTCATCCACTAAAAAATTCTTTCTATAATTTTGGTTATCATAAATCTGTTTAGCATTTCTGGCAGCATTCTTTTATCTCTAGGCAGAATGCTCCAGCGCATGAACTTCTAGGGAAAAAACGGTGCCTAGGCCAATCCCTGCTGTCACCTAGTAGATTCACTGAAATTTCCAAGTCATATTTGCCTTTTCTGTAGGGTGACACAGTCAAAATCAGAGGCCTCTGGACTCCTGTATTTCTTTAAAAAGACTACTTTATTATTTTTAAAGGGTAGTAAAGTTTTATTAAATGTAGGAAGAGAAATAGGCTCTGCAGAGTGAGTTTGGACCAAGTTAAAGTAAGGAAAGAAATACACCCCACAGTACAGAGGTGGGCTATCCTCATGAGAGAACACAGGGGCAAAAACTCCATGTGGACTGTCCTTTTTATACCACTCATTTCTCAGGAAGACACCAGGACTAGGCCATTACATGGAAATGCTCAAGTTCTCAGGAGGAATCCTCAAGCAGGGCTGTGGGGACTGTTCTGCACCTATCCTTGAATTTTGTAATTAACAAGTCACACCTGCTTCCCCAGCCAGCTTTGCCATGCCCTGTTTGTCTCATTGTCCTCTAGAGACACGAATCCTCATTATTAGTTATGGGGCACCAAGGGAGTGGAGGTCTCTGTCTTCCATAGCTTCTTTAAGCTGGAAGGGATTGTAAACCCTACCTGTTGGGGATTCTGTCTTCTCCAACTGCCTTGGGGTTCTGTGGCTCCCTGGCTGGGTTGAAGAAATGAAAAACTTGTCAGAAGACACTGAAAAAATAGTGACTATTGAGCTTCCTGCTTGATGGGAGGAAAAAAGCTTCATAATTATTAGCCCAGAAGTTAAGACTTCTAGACTCTGTCCCAAAATTAATTTTGCAGCTTCCTCTGGCAGTATAACTGTAGCTGCTAGTGCTCTCCGGAAGCCTACCTGATATGGTTTGTGTCCGGAAGTCCCTGTCACCCACTAAGTCCTATGAAGTCATGGGCAGGGGGCTGTTGAGAGGTGGCTGAATCTAGAGTTTGTAATTGATCCATGGTCCAATGCTGGGAGTAAGTATGTGAGTGCTACGTCCACCCTAGTGTGGAAAACCTGCATACAACATAAGCAATGGAAAGAGGCTTGTCCTTTCTTTCTTTTGCTTTCTTGCTTTTGCTGTTTTCCATTGTTCTTCTGCTGTATGCTACACTGCCTTGAACTGTTGCCCCTCTTCCATGTGCTGCCCTGCCTTGGAGCCAGTCAGTTATATATTGAAACCTCTACCATTGTGGGCTAAATAGAACTTTTCTCCTTTAAATTTGGGTGTCAGGTATTTTGTTTCAGCAATCAGAGAATAATAACTAACACAGTAGCCACCTAGCAGCCATTCATCTAACCTCTTTTGAAAAGATTGCCACTGGGGAAAGTCCTACCCTTAGGTCAAGACACCTAAAGCAATTCCTAGTTTTCCTGATATGTAGAGAAAGAAGGGTTTCTTAAATAAGGTGTTCTCAGTGCTGGACCCTGAGTAAGGGATGCTTTGTTTCTTGTAAGGCATTATCAGCCACTTCTGTCCATCTAGGGGCATGGACTCAGGGACTTTGGCAGCCTCATTAGTCCAAAATTAAATAGTCCAAAATTACAAAATCTGGTAATTCCTATAAAGGATTAAATCTGTTTCTTGGTGACAAGAGGCCTATGGTCACAGATAAGCCTGGAGCTGGTTCTTAGAGAGCTGTCACTCCCCAGGTAAAAGAATATATCCCAAATATTGACTATTTTGGAGGGATGTTGGAGCCTCTTCTTTGAAAATTATGTCCTATGAGGGCTATTTGAAAACCAAATTTTGTGGTTTCTTTTGAGGTAGAGATGGAATGTGAGTTTTGGAGTGATTTTCTGGGTGTGACTACTGACAGACCTTTTCCTATTGAGTGACCTTGAATGGATCATCTGATGTATCAGTTTGATGTCCTAAATCCTTAAACTGAAGATAATAAGACCTATTTTGAAGAATTTTTATGGCTGTTTATTAAAATAATACTTTAAAGCACTTACTATCATATTCAGTATACACTAGATGTCAACAGATGTTATTTCCCTCTTTGCTTCCTTCCACTTATGACTCAAAGGGAGATTAAAATGAAGCAAAATTGTATATTTATTTATATAGAAATGTATTTGGAAAGTATAGATTTAATGATTGATGTTAACAGGGTTTTGTTCAAGATGTTTGGATATTTTGCTTGGATCTAGAAAGACATGATATGCTGAAAATTTATTTTTCTTTAGCTCAGCATTATTTCCGTATCAAATTGTAAAAATGATGTAAGTGTGCTAACACACGTAGCAAAGTCTTTACCTTTGCCATGTCTATAGAAATTTCACTGTTCTGTGGCTCTGTCTCTCAAAAAAGGCCTGGAGATAAATTATCCCAGTCCATCTTTTTGTCTTAAGTATAATGCAAAAGGGTCAAGCAAACAGTAGGTGCTGTTACATATTTATTATTTTAATTGTATTCTAAGTGCAATTCATACTTTTAAACAATTTAGGAGGAATAAATAATTGCCTCCCACCAAAACCTGTTGATATTATATACTAATTATTTCAGATCAAGAATACAGAATCCAAAAAAATCATGAGTCCATAGACTTGCCATGCTTTCACTGGAAAGCAGGGAAAATAAACAAGGGATTCCAGTGTGGATAGTAGCTGAAAGAGCTCTGATGAAGATCAGACAGGCTCACCCGAAGAGTGGAGACCAGTTTTATAGAGTACTGTGATGGAGCTGGGTCCTGTCAATCATTGTCTCAGTCCTGGTTTTGAAGCTTTGCAGAAATCTTCAGAGACAGCAGATCTCTGAGGTAAACATTTTTTGTTTTATTTTATTTTTTATTTTAAAGGAAAAAAACCAGAAAAATCAAGACATAAATGATTAAAAAGTTACAATATAGATATAGTAAAAGAGGAAGAAACAGCTTAGAGGGAGGTTTTATTGTTTGATCAGTCTTGCATGCCTGTATCTGGTTGCCTGAGCAATTACTATGAGGAAAACAATGCACAATATCAAATATCACAACCATTGTTAAATTTCTGTCATCTTCATTTGAAATCCTATGTTGTCATTGTTTCATTGTTGTTGTTGTCATCGTCATCACTTTGCTTCTGTTGTTTTTTAATCTTTGCTTCTGAGATATACTTGATACTCATGTCACAGCTGTATGTTGCCTGCCCGGATTCTTTCACAGGGTAGTGATGGATGAAAACACAGAGCTAGATGTAAATAACCATGTGACACAGGTTACTGTTTAAAAAGGCGTTTCAGCTCAGTATTTGAAACCAAAGTAAAAAGTAAAGGAGGGAAAGAAAGTATTCTAAAGGAAATAACTGCATGTATGTTTAAGTGTGTAAGATTGATAACCAAATTACTAAGTTTCTGTTAGATAGGTGAACAGACCTGGTTTCAGTCTCACTGTTTAAATGTCCACTTTGTATGCTTTACTTTTGTAACTTGAACAACTACTTCTAAGAGAAAACTAATTATGAACTAGTGATTTCTTGCTTTTTTTTGAAACTATGCATTATTTCTACCCTCTTTGTTTCATTTTTTATAAATAAAAAAGAATAAAAAAGGAGAAATCAAGTCACTTTAAAATGATAAAATTGAACTTTCTGTGAATTTCGATAGGACCAAGATGAGAGTTGTACCCTTACATAAGGCAACATTAATGCCTTGGCAAGCACTGCTGAAATTCTCATTGACAAAGAAATAAATTTGCAGTCATCAAAATTGAGGAAATAAACATGGAACATGAGTATGTTTGGGGGTAATCACTTCTTTTTCATATTAAAAGATTTCAAGGTCGTCCAGCTGTTCGTGTAATTCCCTAGAGAGAAGTGAAGATTTCATTACATCATTACAGGATGTAATGAATTATATAGTGTATATATATATATATATATATATATATATATATATATGGCACATTTATTCTCTTATGAAACATTGTTAACTCTTGGAAGATAAGAAAAGCCACCTTGGGACTTTTGTATTTAATTTACTCCACAAAGAAGACTCTATTCACCTGACTTTTCTCTGGTGTCCTTTTATGGCCTGGAGGGCAACTTTGTCGGGAGGGGACTTCGGTTTACCTAATCTAACCAGTCTACACAGCCAAGGACTGAATCTGACTCAGATACAAACTGGAGAGACCATTTTGTTGAAATCAGAAGGTAAATACAAGTGACATATATGAATGAAACTCATATTTCATCCCAAATTTAACTTTTTTAAGGAAGCTTAGAAAAATCTTTATTTTATTTTCTTGATATTAATTTTGAAACACTGCTTCCAAAAAATACATATGGAATTTAAAGGCTAATATATAACCTGGTTGCCTCCTCACTTCATTAGGTTTCAGTGAGATGCATTAAGAGGGAAAGATTGAGTCATATTTTTGAGGTAGGGGAAGTTCTTCAAATCCCTGCCTTGGTGAATTCTGGAATCAGAATAAAAAAATGAAATTAAAATAATGTAAGAAATGTGTCCCTGTAGAGAGACAGTCTCCCAGAGCTATCACAAGTAGGGTATAATTTTTACGTTTGTACCTAACATTTTTGCAGATGATTTGTTTTATTTCTCAAAATTCACTCTCCCCATTGATACCATTTGATCTTATAGAATAATGTAATAAAACATCCAAAAATAGTAAATCAGTAATAGTGTCCAGATCAGTGTTAATGCCTGGACACTGTCTCCCCAAAGTGACATGACCTGCTGAAGCCCACATCACACCAGGTTAGGGAGCTCAACTGCACCTCTCCAAAGTATGCAAACAGCACAGGGATTTGATGCGTCATATCTACCTGGTATGACAGAAAAATATGATGAAAGCTTAAATTAAAAATAGTTACAGACACATTTCCATCCATCCACGTCAAAATAATCCTCCTTGGTTCTAACGTATTAGTCTTGTCACTTTACGAAGCACTTCTGGAAGCCCATTTTCTTGTCTTTTTTTGCTTTGATGTCCTAAAGTAGTTTACCTTACAGGTCATTCTGACGCTGAGGAAAAGTTAGAGGTCATGGGGAGCTAGGTCCGGTGACTAAGGTGGGTGAGGATGGACACAGCACATTGTTCGAAGGATCCGCCCTTTCCATTGGATGGCGCTCAACAGCAGCAACGGTCCATGCATTTTTATCCTACCACGTAGAGACACTCACGAAGGAGAACTTCCAGAATTGCTTCAGAATGAGGCAAGAATGCTGAGATAAGTGTGTTCAAATCAAGGAGAGCACTGTCAGGGAGATTCATGGCAATGCTTTTTAATTTTTTTTCAATTGAAACATTCAGCATGTATTTTTTTTACCACAACTTACACAGAACATTTCCACACTTAGTGGCAATTTAAAAAATTATCTGAATGGTGTTTTGCACATAGTAATATTAGCTGAAAGGTTGTGGCTTGAGAGACTTGGTTGCTAGAAGGATGTGGGGTTCCCTGGGAGGAAAGCAAGTTGGTCAGAGTGGTGGTGGGGAACAGGGCATGGATAACAGTTATGGATCATTTAACAGCAGAAGCTTTTATTAGATTCTTACCATGAGGACTGCTTTTGGTGACTAGATAGTTCTGTTATTTAGTGCTTGTCAGGCGTGCTATGGAATCACCACTATCTTTATTTAAATATGGGGAAAGGAGGCAAACAGGTGGTTATGAGGTGATAGCAAATGTCTAATATGAAAATCTCAACTCTTTCTCTTGAGACCAAGAGTTTCTCTTAGAGACATTGGTTTAAGTGAATGGAAGGAAGTAAATGAAAGAATAGAGCAAATTACTAGCAATGATTACCTGCATCCCAAGTTAGCTACACCTCACCTAGCATTGTTTCTGCCCCCTTGTTGTTTTCACTTTAGAAATGAAAGGAGATAAGCAAATGTAAGCAAAGTTGGAACAAAAGTGAGCCTCAGTCACGAGTGGAGGAAAAAAAAAGCTGTTCATGATTGAAGCTTCCCCACAGCAATTAAAAACGGGGAGGGATGGAAGGAGAGATCCCTGCCTGGCCTTCACTTGACAACTAAGAAGCCTTAACCCCAGTGTCTGTCAGCTGTAAAACAAGTGGAAATAATACCTTTCTCATTCACGATCAACAGGGGGAAACATTAGAAAAATTACAGTACTGAGATTTCAAGAGATAACATTTCTCATTGACACAAGGTAAATTCAGTCCTTCAGATATGTCAGTATATGTGCTTAAAATTAAAAAGAAATAAAAATAGAGTGAAAGGTGTATAGAGCCAGGTGAGGGCAG
The DNA here is from genome assembly GCA_004027455.1 of Hydrochoerus hydrochaeris. Lineage (NCBI taxonomy): Eukaryota > Metazoa > Chordata > Mammalia > Rodentia > Hydrochaeridae > Hydrochoerus > Hydrochoerus hydrochaeris. The sequence continues at coordinate 206,199 of PVLA01002261.1, read as the reverse complement.
AAATATATGAAATCCTTTTAATTACATTTGTGAAATTTGGTATCAGTGGTGGCTCACCCATGTCACATGTGCTGCAGCAGGCTGTTTGTATCACTGAAAGCTCTAAAATAGTCACCATCACTGCTATTATACATTTTGAGGGAAGGGTGGCTTTTGGGGAAAAAAAAAACAATCTATGCAAAACCTAATCCATCACTGGTTTGCCTGATTTTGACCCATTTCACAAAATCAGCTCTTGTAAATACAGTTTGTGGAAGTTATGACTTTTTCAAATTGAGTAAAATGTTGAATGATTCCGCCAGCGTTTGGCCACATAAACCTTTATTTCCCCTGAAGTTTGCTTTCAAAACCTCCCGGTCTTTTTAATTCTGCTGATGCTTGTCAGCCTCTCCCACTCACGAAGTGGCTTGTCATTATAGAAGCTAGAGGGGACCCTGAGCTAACTGTAATGTCCTAACGGTACAAAAAATTTGCAATGTTATTGAAATCTGAAGAGAATTCTTACACTTTGGGGCAGTCAAGAAAATGTTTACAAATGTGCTCAAATATTTAGTGAATGTTTAAATTATTAAAAAAAACTTTACAGTAAACTTTTGTATTACAGTAAAATCCCCCATAAAACACTCTTTCTCACTTCAAAACCCTCACCCTGTCATTCTTGCCACACTCTGAAGCAGTGCTGGAAGTCTTCTTTTGTGAGTGCTTTTATAAGGTGTGATCTAAATTTGATGACTGCTGTTGCCAAGTGCCATCCAACAGAAAGAGAGACACGGAAAAACAGTATGGCATGTCCTCATGTACCTAAGTCACCAGATCTGGCACCCACTATGCAAATTCTGGCTCTTTTCCAAATTCAAATGAGCATGAAAGGTGTCCGAAGTGAATTGGAACAAGACAGCCATGACAGACAGTGCCACCAGATCCAGAAGACAATGTCCAGCCCTGCTTCAGGAAGTGGCAGGAAGACTGGGGTAAGGGTGTTGGAAGACACTGGTAGCACGGAGATTAATGGCAAAGTGACCTCTATAGCAATTATTTCTTGAAAAACTTGACATTCCCCAGAGTTTTTGATCACACCAGTTTTATTTTCATTGCTTCTTGTTTTTGAATCTCAAGAACGGAATGCATCGATATGGATGGATTTATATCCTAACTTTTATATGCAAATAATGCATGCTAACATTAAAACACACCTGTAGAAAACACTTTAAAGATTTTAAAAGTGACTTTCCAAGGAACAATTCAAGCATAGGAGGAGAGAATGATATATTTTTACTCCTTTTAAGTGGAAATATATGGCAGGTTTGGTATTCTGCTGGATGTGTACAGTATGACTAAATAATATTTTCAACAAATGTAACTTTGTAATATCAATATAATACCACATCATCATATATCATATGCATATTTTCTAGTTATTCTTTTATTCTATGGCTTCCCTAAAATTAAAAGATATATGTGAATGATTAAAGACATATGAGAACACTGTATCTTTAATTCTTAGCTTACTGGCAAGGAAAGCACATTGTGGGGCCTGAAGGACTATTGTCACTTAGGCTCCTGTCTGATGGGTGAAACTTCTTACTGTATTTATTACTTATGATGCTTCTAGATCCCTAGGGCATTTCTCATTAGATGTTGGTTTCATGTTCCCAAATGGCTTACAGGAGGGACACTCATGCAGTTTCCTTGGTAGCCATTCTCACAGAGTTAAACGTAGTGACACATTCCGGCGCTATTTAACTATTATAAGTAATTCCATGGGAATATTAGTGCAATTCTGTAATAAAGTCCACTAAGCAGAGAGACACATTCTGGCAATGTCAGACGGCAAGAGCTTAGCTGGCCATCACGGGCTTAAACAGATGTTATGTGAAAGCAAAGAGAAAGCATGTATGTAGAAAACCTAAGAACTGAAAGACAAGAGGAGCGAGGTTACCTTAAATGTTCTCAGAAGTTTGTTTGGTTGATTTCCCCAGATAATAACAGTGCTAACAGTTACCATTTATTGACTACTAATGTACCTAAGTGTTTTATATAATTATGTTACTGAAATTCTGGAGCAACCATGAAACAAAGATATTATAATTCTCATTTTACAAAATACAAGAAAATTGTGTTCAGGTATAAATTAATTTGCCCATAGTCTAACTCCCAAGGAGAAGAAGAGCTGACGATGAAAACACCAGGCTTTCTGAACTAAAAATCTGTGTCCCAGCAGCTACATTTCCTCTGAACATCAGGATTTCCAAGTCTAAGTCTAGTCTTCTTGTGAAAACTACATGTTGTTACAAACTTTGGGACATTTCCTCAAGATCAGGCTATTGTTTGCCTCAAAATTCACATTTCTCATGGTCAGGAAAACCAAGAGGACACTAAGGGATATGATTTTAAAAGCACCAAAAAACGTTTTCTCACAAACCTGCTCACCAAAGCTGAAACCCTATGCACCGAATTGCTTCCCTTTTTACTAAAAAAGCAGATTTTACTTGCAAGGTTTTGAGGAAAGGGGTAGTAATGGAAGAGTAAGCTGGGGCTTAGATCTTGGGCAACAAGGAGTCGGAGAGGTAGGGTGAATGCAAAGATTTAAGTCTTGTTATTACTCGTGAATGATTTGAAGATAGAAACTTTATCTTACCTTTCCAGCATCCAACCTATGGCCAGACACATTGCTTTTGACAGATTATTGTTTGCTGAATTGAATCAGAGAGTTTTTGGGTTTTTCATGAGAACAGAGAATTTGGAAAGAGAAAGAAAAAGAGAATCTTGAAAACCCAGGTGGATTGGGTGAGGGGTGGAGCTCACCAAATTTTCAGAATGAAGAAGGAGGCAGGATGAGCAGAGGATGGAAGTATAAGAGACAGAAAATATTATAATATAAGAAAGGAGAACATATTTTAATAGCCATAAGGCCTAACACAATTTTTTTCTACATCTCAGCACCTCATACCTAAAGTGGAGGTTAAAAATTCCATCCATTCACACACCCATCCATCCAGTTACCTTCTGATTCTTTAAAGGGTAGTTGCAGAGGTGAAAGATGTAATGCATGTAAAGTATTTACTGTACTACCTGGAACACAGAAGCATTAACAAATAATGATAATCTTAAAATTTTAGTACTTTAGTACTGTGATGATGTCCATTTAGCAAGTTAATTAATTTTTAGAAAGAATGACAAGCTTTCCCAAGATCACAGAACTAACAAGGATGGTAGTTTTTTTTCCCAGACATTTTATAGCCACATTCTATTGATTACTTGAAGACTGGAAACTTCAATGACCGGATAATCAGGAAAAGACCAACCTGGTTTTGTAGTACACTGTGCTATTCAGAGTCATTTGTTCACATAGGTTTGTTTACACAGGTAGAAGTTATTGACTGGAAATTTCAAGTTTAGAAATAAACCCATACTTCACTTTTCCAATTCTGTGTGGTACAATGGCATTTCTTCCCTTGAATTTTCTTAGCACATGCCAGGTAGAGAAAGGCTTAGGCATTGGCAAGAAACTGCCTCATTAACAGGGCCGCAGTGTATGAATTCTTCTCTCTGCTCGCCAAGCACTGGATGCTCCTTTGCTTTATTTGAAGCATTTTAGTTTAATTTTTCATTATGACAGGTTTTCGTCTCCAATTCTTTATTTAGAGCATGCTTCTCAAGACTTTTTTTCATTCTGTAATTCCTTTGAAGTTTTCCACAATCCTCACACATACTTTGAACCACTTTGCTATTAAAAAAAAAAAAAGCATGGAAGAATAATTCAGCTGTTGAGAGCAAGTGTGGTGATGTTTTTTTTTTTTTTCTTTTCTTGATCCTGAGGGAGGAAAATGAGCTTTCGGGGAAGGTGCAAAGGGAAGGCAGGCAGGGTGGGTGGCCATCGGCAGGACAGTTAGAGAAGAAGCTGCAGACTAAGAGGCTCCTGTGAAGCTAAAGCCACCTTGGGCTTTAGGGGTGTCAGGCTCTGCACCCAGAAATATCCCTGGTGAAGCACAGCATCCTCCCTAAGGAACCCTGATTTGAAGCAAGTAGCTTTCCCTGCATCGTACCCATTTCCTGTCTTCTCCCTCTGAAACTCTCCCTTTTCCTCTTGCCCTCACTCTCCTTTTCCCTCTGGCCTCTCCCTGCACTCCTCACTGACTCTCCCTCTTTTGGAGGAATCCAGTGATCTGATGAGTCTTTGATTTCTGGCTTTCCCAGGGCTCCAACACCTCCTAGAGCTAAGCCTGCCCTCTGACCCCCAAGGCCTGCTGCCCAGCGCTGCCTTCTCTATCATGCTGAATATACACAAGCAAGAGGGCAATGGTTGTTTTTTCCTGGTGTGCAAGATTTAGCTCCCAGCAAGCTGGAGCTGGCTTTCTCTTTAACTTGTTCTCTTTCTTCCTACCTGGTTTTCTTGGACTGTTCAAGTTGCAGCTGTTTTTCTCTTTAGCTTCCTCCTCAGTTTCACTGGAAATAAACTACTTCCTGACTCAGTGTCTGGCTGCAGAGTGATGTCATCCGGAGTCAGAGGAAGTGCGCTTGTGGTATTGTTTGCCTTCTGGATAAAGTTTGCCTTTTCATTTTGAGTTAAAGGACTTTTCTGGCCTTTTAAGGACACCAGGCTTAAGCTGTATCTGATATAAATACTGTGTGTGGTCCCTGAAGGTTCAAATGCCATCAAGAGTACACCTGTTCACTGCAGGTCCCCTGCCACTTGTTCATTCCAGGGACAGCCATGATGTCTGCTTCTCATCTGGCCTTTCCTGAGGCCATCAGTTTTGTGACATCACAGAGCTTTCTGTCATCATTTTTCTCTGTGTTACCCCGTCTCACTGCAGCTACAGAGTCACATTTTGTGACCGTATCACCACATCGACTTCACTGTCTTTCTGCGTCTTTCTGCAGTTTAAAATTGTCCTTCCTGCTTATTTCAAAACTCTCGGAGGCTGGGCAACCCCCGTTTCTGTCTGCTTACACTGATGCTTCCACATTGTCATTCTCACCATTCCCCCTGCTTCCCAGCGAAAGCGAATGATGTCTCTCACCTCTCATTCTGTGCAGTCTGTGTCCATCCTTCTAACCATTACTGGGAACAAAACCAAAGGGACTTCTGCTTCTTGAAATTTGGATCTTTCGGAGACAAAAGAAAGTGCACACTATGAGGAAGGTCTTATTCTTTTAATCATAACGGAATAAGAACTTCCGGTGCTCCTTCTTTCTGTATTTTCTCTCTCTTCTTTCTTTCAAAAAAATTCTTCCTAGCAAATACTGTCCTTATATATGCATATTAATCTTACCAATGAAGACAATATTTAATTTGAGTTCATTATTTTATATGAAATGTTCAAATCTAATTTTAATAACGTGCTAAGAAATTCAAATTAAATGCCTAGATATAAAATTTAAAATCTGTGTTAAAAGTAATACAACAGTTTATCATCTTATAAAGCATTTCTGCCTATTTTCTAGACACTAAGGAATTTTTAAAAATGATCAATATGCCAAGATTCTAACATATCTTTGGCATAGACCATTACCTGGATAGTAGGGAATGTCTCTAAAATATCAAACCCATACATTTTGAAGAATATGGGATGTTCCTGAACAGATTTTTTAAGTATGGAATATATAACTAATTGATGTCCCTTTTTATCCCTGAGAATATATAGATTCTCTTTGCCTTTATGAGATTATACAGAATGTGATGCTTATGTGGACTGCCAATGGCAATTTATTGGAATTTACTGATTACTCATAATATGTGAAATAACAGTGAAAACAGCAATGGTTGAATAAACATAATAAATGTGTTTAGATTAATCATGTTTGTGCTTCCCTATGGTAGCTTGACTTAATATACAGAAGACAAACACAGAAACACAGCTCCAGATTTATCAACATACCTAATAGTTTTTTGTTTATTTGTTTTTTGGTTCTCTTTTGTTCTGAATTCACCTTACCATGGCCTTGATCACTTCTTACAAGAACATTTCTAAGGAAGATGTTTGTGGGAGCAGAAAAAGCTGGGGTTTGAAGACAGTGGATCAAGGTGATGAACCCATTTCTAGGTATTGAGAAACAATGTCACCTCTTGGGACCTCAGTTTCTCATTTAAGAAGAGGAAATAGCAATTCCTAACTTTCTGTCAAGGTCATATAATGGACGACAATATGTGACATAAAAGATACATCTGGAAATAAAAGATATAAATCAAGTACTATGTTGGTTGATTGAGCTGTATTGTTTTCCTCCTGAACTGTTATCTGCACCAGGCTTACAAGTTTAGACACAAGCAGAGAGCCGTGATGTGACTTCTGAAATACTGGAAAAGTCTAGAAAATGCTTAGAAATCCCCTACTCATATATTGATATCTCCATTTCCCTTATGTTCTTTACTTTAAAGTTTAGGTAATTGTGAAAATATAAACACTTTATGATTAATCCTTTTAGTCTTTTTAACAGTCACTCTTTGAGGTGAATGGATTTATTAGCCATCTTTCTTTCAGTGGGATTTGATTGAGAAAAATGTTAAAAAGATGGGCTTACTCTGCTGGGATTGTAGGACTAGAGGGGTTAGGAAGGAATGCATGGAGGCAGGATTATACAGTGGTGCTTTGGGGGAGAGAGAAGGAACCCCCTTACTCAAGTGTAACTTCTCTGATTTGGCAACAGTTGAAACCCTCATTGTCCATAAGAATCCTCTGAGAAGCCGAAAGCTTCTAATGCTGAAAACTACCAGCATCCCAGCCCCTGCCTCAGAGCCTCAAAGATTAAGATGCAATTATTTGAGGAGGGCGTCTTTAGTGTTTAAAAGCCCCATAGTTAATGCAAGTGTTTCTTCAAATTGATAACCACAGAATTAGAAAAATTAGGGGCTCAGGAAACATTTTCATCAAGTCCTCCCTACCTTATCTGCAGACTTTGAAGTAAGCTATCTTTACTTCAGTTGCTTAAAGCCAGACTTTTGTTTTCATTTAATGATGTCTAGACCAACTTCAAAAAATGCAATACTCTATTTACTGATTTAATTTCAACATTTTATTGAAAGGCATCAAGGGTTCACAACTAGAAGATTCTAATGTCAGTTGAGCAATGATCAGGGCATGGTAGTGATTATGCATTCATTTTTCCCAGAGTTCTTGTATTTCATGAGCAAACTTCTTTTTCATTTCTCCAAGGCACTATTGTAGTAGGATCTTCGAGAAATTCCCCTTGCTAATTGATCAATGTAACTAATTGATACTACTGTATGATATATAATGCACTGGGTATTTATCATTAGTCTTATTTTTTCCATTTGAAGATGTCAGCAAAACTTAGATGTCCTGAATAACCTGTTTCAGTCACATGCAGGCTTAAAATACAGAGAAAGAGTCTCAAGATTTTACTACTAAAATTTGCATGCTTTGCACAAATCCATTACTTTGAATTTCACTCTTGTTTCTACATATTTGGGTCCATGTTTTTGTTGTTATTATTTTTGTTTTCACTAATTTTTCATAGTCATCATTTCAAAGATTATATTTCACATAAATTCACAACACTACAGAGTTGGCTTTTTTTCTCAATTTTCTTTATTTCAAATACCAAAATTCAAAAAGTGCTAACGAAGGAGTGACCTGAGGTGCTGGTTCAGCCTGGATTGATCTTTGTTCATGATTTTGTCCTAGAGTAATTATTAGTAGTGTCTCTTTCATTCTTTAAAGCCTCCCAGTTTGGATGATGAAGTTTATTGTCATCTACCTCATGAAGATTTTGGTACAGGGAATCAGTATATATCAAGATTTCTCTCTTCATTTTGCAAAGCTGATTGATTTATTTGCCTGAGTTTTCTGCCTACCAAGTCTCCAGAGTTCTTTACCTCACACTGTCTTTCACTTAGAGCTTCACTGAGATTTGAATATATATGGTGTCCAGAATAATAACTGTCACTATAACTGTTTTGTAATTTACTACTGTTAACATTTATTAATCACTGGTTTTTATAAGCATGAAGTTATACAACTTACACAATTATGTCATCTAATAAAAAGTATTAGTGTAATCCTCATTTAATAGATGACAAAACTGAAGGATAAAGAGATTCAGTAGCATGCTCTGGGGTCAAGACCCTGGACAGAATCAGAACTGTACCTGATGTCAGACTTCAAAGTCACAGTTCGAATCATTACCCTGAAATCCAGGCCCTCTCCTCCATCTTTTCTACAATGAGTCATTCTTTACTGAGCCATGGGATCAAAGTTCTTGTCTCAAAATATTTGCCAGATGAAGTATAGCATAAAGGAGGATGAAAAGAAGAAAATATTACACTCATCATGCTTTTGGAAGCTTCAACTGTCCATAGAGAGCTGGGTCTATAGATCCAAGAATATTTGTAGAGACTATAAAAATTTCAGCTTAACATTTCAACCTATGGTCCAGCATAGACTAAATAACCAGAAGATTTCTTTCTTGTTCTTTATTCATATGTCATAACATGACCTGAACTATTTAAATCTGTACATTGGCTAGCAAATTCTATAACATAAAAAATACTGTAACTCCTAATGTTTTGAATTAATTGAAGCTACTCTCACCTTCTATTATTCATATAGATTTACTGGAAGAAAAACACCTAGGGGCCAAGGGTGAATGAATAGTGCTCAACAGATTAGCCAAATATTTGTCACAAGGTAGAAACACTGTAGATAGAGATATGTAGATTAAATTACCAAGTTATTGCCAGGAGGCAGAGGTGCTGGAAAATGGTGTAAGTCTGAATGTTGGAAGTGGAGAGAAATATCTCTGAATTTCTGTCTCTGAATTACCCCATATGAAAAAGAAAATCAAATACTATGACCAAAACATTGCAGCAAGTCCAAATAGCATGTTCAGATGATAGACATACTTGGTATTAAGAATTCAGTCATTATTGTATATGAATTCTATTCTCAAGAAGGCCATAGTGATAATAAATATGAAATATTGAATCAAATAAATGTATTGTTGAGCATTTTGCAGTGTTTGGGGCAATGTTTTGGAAATAAAGGGTGAAAAAACTTTCTGAATGGAGCAGTGAGAAAAATGATGAGGATGTTTGCTTTGTGGACTGAAGAGACATGGCAGTATTTGGAAGGAATTTATGTTTCAGTAGCCAAAGAAAGGAAGCTCAAGGGCTGCTCAAGGGGGCTGGACAAATGAAGTCTGCAAATAACCAGACCTAGCAGGAGAATTATTTGAGGCCAGTGAAGAGGACTAAGTAATAAAGGGAGGAATGTTTGTGACAAGGTCCACACAGTTAGCATGAAACGTTTTTGTAAAGCTATTGAAAGTTCTTCAGGGGTTGGAAAGCAAAACAAAAATATAACTTGAACAGACCAAGATTAAGAGATTTTATAGAGACTATTGTTGAGGAAGAATGTAAGGGAAAGATGAATGCGGAAGTTCCTGAGATTAAGGAGTAAAGCTAGGTATAAACTTTCTATAAGCTAGCACAGATCTAACTCTTCTTTTCACAGAGGTGAAATAGAAAGCAGATTTTCTTTTACTCAGCCAAACCAAACACTAATAAAATTGGCCGGCATGAATGAAGAAATAAATCATTCCAAACATGATTAATGTGCACATGTAACAGAGTTTCTGAAAACAGGTACAAAGTATGTTTTTTTCCACCATCACGCAGACTCTATAGCATTTTCAAAATTTGAAGATCTTAGAAAAGCGAAAAAAAAAAATCCTAGCTCTAGCTGTTGACTTCTACAAGGAGCAATCAAAACTGGCAAGAAACAAATAGAATAAATCAGTGAGAAATGAAAAGAATTTTTGAAATTTCTCATTTTCCTTTATTGTGAGAATTTGAGGCTTCTTGTCATAATAATACATGGTGGTTTTTATTTTCATAAAAATCCATATGGGAGTTACAACGTTTCCAAAGGGACCTTGGGTGTGAAGAGTAGCTTTCCTCAGAAAGCTACTGAGATATTTGAAAAATTATCCACCAAAGGAAGGCCACAGAAGGCTGAGTCACAGTGAAGAAGTTCTATCTGCATTTTGCTTCTTTGGATTCTTTCTTGTCTCATTCCCATCCCCAGCTTGTAGTAGGAATAGCTCTCGGGACCCTTACATCAGTGTCCTATGCCCTTCTCAGCCTGGACCTTGGCTGGCTTTCTGTCTTTAACAGAACCTCCTGCTTCACACTTCCTCCCCAGGGATTTAGCCCCTTTCCTGGACAAATGCTGACAAGTGGGTGAGTTCCATGCCTGCAGATAATTTTGGTGCTCTGCCCAGTTTCTCTTCAGTTTCTGTTTTCATCTTGGGCACTCTCCTCTCTGGGTGTGCTGTTGCTTTCAATAGCCAAAGCCAATTACTTTGGAATCCTCTTTGGCCACAAAATCTGGGAACTTGCATTCTTCTCAAGTGGTCCTTACTAAACAATCCTGGAGTGTTGGATTGGGAAAGTCCAGACCTCTCACTTGGGTCAGAACAGCTGTGAGGCAAAGCTGACATTGCAGGGTTCACCTGTTGAAATCAGGCTGGGGCTTCATTTGGCTTGGTTGTTTTCTTCTCCGACTTACATCCCTCTTTTCTGCTACCCTCCTCAGGTGTAGACATCACCATCACATATACACTTCTTTAAAGATCTGCTACTAGAATAAACACCTAAGGCATTATGTTACTTCTGCTAGAATTATTGTTGTATTTGTTATGATTTTACTTAAGACATGATGCTTTAACTCAAAGGACTTTCAATCTGTGTTAATCACCTTCCTGTAGCTGGGACCAAATATATAACACATACAGTTTAAAGGAGGCAAACTTATAATTGGCTCAGGGTTTCAGAGAATTCAGTACATGGTCAGCAGGTCCAAAGCAGAAACAGCATGGTGAAATTACCTGGTAGAAGAGCATGGAGGAGAACAATCACTTAACCCATGGCAGCCAGGAAGCAGAGAGAGAAGAGAGAAACCCGGGACAAGGATACACCCTTCCAGGTCACACCTCCAGTGGCCCACATCTTTTGACCAGGTCCCTTTCCTTACAGAATATTGAACTATGAATTCACAGATGGATTAATTCACTGATAAGCATAGTGTCCTCATGACCCAGACACCTCTTAAAAACCCCATTTCTGAACACATAAGACTTTGAAGGATGTCTTAGCCGTAACACCCTGTAATAATGAAACAGAATATGTGTGTCAGGCAAGGGTTTCATGAGCAAGTGCCTTTAAATGGTACATTTATATGACTTCTCAATGGGCTATGCATAAGGAAATGTTTGCTTATAAGTATAGACTAAATTGTATTTTCACTCTGAGTCATTGTTTTTCTCATCTATAAGACGGGGAAAATCTCTTAATAACTTCCTCATGAAGTTGATGTGAAGTTCATCTGTGATAATGGAGTTACTAAGTGCTTAGTTGGTGTTTAGCACAGAATAATCATTCATTAGCATTTGTTAGTTTCTTACAAAGTATATTACACATTGGCTAAAACTAACAACTTTAAATGAAGACAAACCAAAATGGTTTCAGATTAGGGTTAACTATTTTAGTAAAACCTGACTTTGAGTAAGTACTTTAGTTACCTTATCTCTAGAATGAAACTCCTCCAATCAGGTAAATTCAGTTTTAAATAGATTGATGAATACAATTATAAGAGGCAGATTCATAAGTATAAATTAATGATTGTTAAATACTGAGATCTTGAAAGTAATGATTCACAAAACATAGGACTTATTAGTGGCAAATCTTGTTACAAATTGTAGGTCATCAGTTGACAGAGTTGAGAATTACTTATTAGATAGTAGATGCACTGAGTCTATTTTTTATTGGGCTTGTGTTTTAGGACAACTAGTTAGCTTTATTAATAAGGACACTAATGAGACTGTTTATCCATTTGATCTCTGTATGAGCCTGTGAGCTCTGCTCTGTTTCATGATCACGGATTGGATTCCTAATCTGGTAGTCATTATGTAGATTTGTAACGTTCAAAATGAGAACTCTAATGAAACCAGTCAGTTCCAACACACCACTCCAAAGGCCCTGTGTGTGTGTGTGTTTATGTGTGTGTATGTGTGTGTGTAATAATGTAGCATAGAAAATTAGGTTCAAAGGATCCTAGAGGGACTAAGAAAGGATCAGAGTATCACTGTAGCTATACGGTATACTATAAACTTGTGACAGTGACCAAGGAAATGTGCTCAAAGTGCTTATATAGGTGATATATGAGAAGATTCATTTTTTTGAAAGGAAAGACAGCATAATTTTGGTTTCATCTCCCAGGGCCTTAGTTCTTATAGGTTTATTAAATAAGAAAGTGGGATATTTTTCATCCTATATTAAATCACATCTTCTGTTTATAGAGAAATGGGGAAAAATATTTGGGGTTCTTTATAAAAAGGTACAATATTAAACTAAGTAGATCTAACTATCTGTGTGATTTTCTTGGTAAAACCTTTAAATACTGTATAGATTAACTGTACAGATAAGGAAAGTATATTTCACGCTGGGATAACAAACCACAGAGATAATTGAAGTTGGTTCAAACAGGCGTGTCCAACTTGCAGCCTATATGCCACATGTACCAGGACTGCTAGTCATGCAGCCCTATAGGACTGTAAACTTTTAATATTACGTGTGATTTTTAATGACATTTTTCATGACCCTGTTTTATGGGGCTCATGCATGAAGTGTGGGTTTTCCAAGAAAGTTCAGCAGTGGTCTATATAGCATGGCGCTCCCCTCACCCATGAGCCTGCCACGCTCAGTTCAACCAAAACCTGCGTAGCTGGACTTGGCGGTGTACACCTGTTATCCCAGCACTCTGGGATGGAAAGCAAGAGCCAGCTCACCTTGGTGAGACCCTGTCTCAAAGTAAAAAGAAGGCCTGTACCAAGGTTCTGGATTTAATCCCTCTAAAAACGAAAGACCCTGCAAGTGTCAGGCAGATGTTAATGCATTTGTGAGACTAGACAAGGAACTGATCACTTGGGCTTGTGCCTATGAAGACAGGTGTACCTATTAAGCAAAGAAGCAGTTTTCTTATTTAATTAACAAACTCGTGCTTCTGTACTTTGTCAAATAATCTAAGAAGTGAAATATAACATTGTCCTTAAATGCATTAATGATATTGTGTATATATTTTATATGCAGCCCAAGACAATTCCTCTGCTCCTGCACACTGCCCAGGCAAGCCAAAGCTTGATTTAAGAGTTGCTGAAAATAGCTACAGAAAGAGCCAAGGAATTCCTTGGTGTCTAACTAGGCAGGGTTCACCAAATCTGGAGGGGCCACTCTGGCTCTGTGATTCTCAGTTCCACGATTCTAATTTCATATAAACCAGAGGGACACATTCTGAGTCATACTAAGTCGATGTGTCTTCTGTAAAGTATTATTCTTTCCCGACCACTTTCTGATTCATTGCTCTTTCAGTCTGGTTGCTGGTTTCCTTTTGGTATAATATTTTAATTTTTCCTATATTCTGAAAACTGTCAAGCCAACATATCTCATTTTCTAGTAACTAGTAGGTTATCTTTAGTGTTAGAAATGTACCACTGTCCACCTTGTCTAATTTTTTTCAGTGCTTAACTTTACCTGTCAGGGAGTAGTACTTAGCCTTTGAGAAATCTGAAATTTTACTCTTCTAGTTTTAATTGGTAAAGATGAGGTTATAGACAGACAAGAGAGTAAGCAGAGTGTGGTCTTTCTTACATTTTCATTGTTTTTATGGAATGACAGAAAAAAAGGAAAGATAAAAGACATTTAGTAAATCAAACACTGGTTGATATTATTTTTATTCAGACCAGATGAAACAGCTATGTTAGGTTGAGTGAAGGGACTTACATTCATATGCTGCAGAATTCTTCTTACCCATTGAAGAATTTTTCTTCTATTTGTAAAGATGTTAGCTCTTTACTGCTATAATGAACACTGACATGAATCAATTTATAAAAAGAGAAGGTTGATTTTGGCTCCATGGGAAGTTTTAGCCCATGATCGATTAATGCCAAGCTTTGGGCCTGGCGCAAGGCAGTACATCACGGTGGCAGTGCATGGCAAAGCAAAACAGCTCTTCTCATGGCCTGGCAGCAAAAGAGAGAAGTGAGGAACTAGGCTTCCACAGTCCCTTCCAGGCCACGCTTCCAATGACCTAATGATCTCTTGCTAGGCCCTATCTCATCAGCTTCCACTACCTCCCAATGTTGCTAGCCCAGTACCAATCATTCAACGTATACGGGTCCTGAGGTGACACTTAGGTCCACTGACAGCAGTAAGTGACACTTTTTAGTGACTAAATGTCATGAGAGACTATTCAGGTGACTCTTGCCTCCATACCAGTGGCATTTTCACATACTAGTCTTATGCTGGCCTTGACCACAGTCCTGACAGAACATTATGAGAGAAAGAGTTAGTAGCTTTCTTCACAGCTCACCTCTTTCTAAAATCAAGAGTAGACTAAGGCAGAGAAATAAGTTTACAAATCCAGAATTTCTAGTGATCCAAATAGTATTAGGCATAATTAGAAACTCTTAAGTAGAACATATCAGGAACTGAGAAAAATAAGTTTGATGTTTGTTATTCCTATTGTATTTATTAATTTCTAGAACACAGACTTTTAACTTTTAACTTAGAAATAGAGACTTTCGTAGTTTAGTTTTTCACTGAAGACCACAGCAACCACACTTTGAGGTAGTTGGGGGAGATAGTTTCTCAAATGGAAGGGAATATTATTAATTCCCACGATAGATATGTGGTTAAATTTAATGGAATTAGTTTGTAAATTTGACTTGATAATGAATCACTAAGGGAAAAAAATGGCAGAAATTTCCCCTAAATCAATAGCTGACACTGGATACCAGAAATGACATGACTATCATAAAACACTTTAAGCATTTAGTGGAAATAATATTAGTCAATTATATCATAAATCTTGACAGAGGCGGCCACAATTAATGAATCATAAAATATACCCAGCATATAAACTCTTAGAAAATCTTAGAAGAATATTTTAGAAAAGTTAGAAATGAAGGACCTTTTGTTTTTTGTCTAGAAAATTTAAAAATTAAGAGGAGAAAAGTCCATGAATCCCGATATACATCCCACATTTTCTCAATTCAAACTCTTATTTTTATGGGGAGTATCCAGGAAAGTATACTTTACTTTCATGAGAAAGAAAACAGAAGTAGGTTTAGCACAGGAAATTAGTTAGTAGGAAAACAGATAGAAAAGGTACTGTGACTTTAAATCAGTAGGTCTCTAGAGAGAACTGCAAGGGTGCAGTAAATATGTCCATGAATGTTTACTTCAGGAACTTTAGTGTGATGAAATTATACAGTACTCTCTTGGTTACTTTTCTCTCGTTACTGAGACAAAATACCTGACGCCCCAAATGAAAGAAGGAAAAGTTTATTTAGCTCATGGTTTAGATCAGTTTCAACCCATACTCGGTTGGTTCCAAGGCAGGGTGGCATGGCTGAGAGGCAACTGTTCATGGTGGTTGTGGTGGATACCAAAAATGGTAAGAGCAGAAAGGACAAGAAACGGGGAGCGTGCCTCCCTTCCTCTCTTGTATTGTAAATAGGGTACTCCCCTTGGGCGGGTGTGGCACTCACGGGTCTCTGTACCCTCCTCTTGCACAGGCTGAGGATGTTACAAAGTAAGAACTCTGGCCCCTGCTGAATCGGTTAGTCAAACTGCTGATCTCAAATCCTCTCAATGAACAATATCCTAGAGAGGTAGGGGCTCGTCCTTTGACCCCAGGATGGAGAGTTGCTGAGTTACTTAGTGAATCTTCTAGACCTCTCAGGTTGACACATAACAATTATGAAGATACCCAAGAGAATGCTTAACGACATAGAAATGTGTATAGGTAAACACTTAAAAAGATTAAATGGTTTATGAGGTATATGCTACTATAGTTGGAAAACTAAGATTATCAACCTATTCTCTCTCTCTCTCTCTCTCTCTCTCTCTCTCTCTCACACACACACACACACCTATCTTCTCCCACCTTTCATGAATTAAATATCCTATTCTCCTACTGTGTAATTAACCTCTTTATCACCTAACTTAAGAAAAAAAATCTAACATCATGGTCATCTGGTATTCACTGAAGGAAGTTTGGTGCTTGAATATTTTCTTTGTGTATCTAAAAAGAAAATCAAAACTTCATTCTTCATAGTAGATAAACAAAAATATAATAATAGTTTCTGCTGTGGGCCATAAGTTTGATGACACCTAAAGGTTCCAGTGTGTGTGGAAATATGTACATCATTGCCACTACATTAAGTAAAGTGAAGAGATGAAATGATAGCTGAACTTTAAAAGACGAAGGGAAGGTATTTTGGAAACAGTGTGCCATAAGAGAGGTGGCTTTGAGAGTTAGTTGGGAAAGCAGTGGTCAAAGGTGAGTTCATAAATTTGGAAGGCAGGATGAAAAGAGAAACCAGGCTCAGGCAATGCCTTGACTCTGCCAACTTAATATTCTTTAAAACATTTCAAAAGGAGGTGATAAACACTGGAGGAACACTTCTCCCTTGGTCCCTTGTCTTGTTCAGCAGTTTGAGGTTGCCCTTTATGTGCTAAAAAAATTGTAAAATTGAAAGTTTCTTTTATATTGGACTGTTTTATATGTAGTCTCTAAGGTAAATGATTAATAAGCAACCACAGGTCAGTTCCTGGTGCTACTTGTCTTTTATAGAGCTGTAGTTGTGAATAGCACTGGGAGAAAAGCAAAATGTGCAAAAGGTTTCAAAATGACTCTTACTGCCTCATTAACACTTTTTCAGTGTTTTCCTTTAATATTGCCAACAGAATGAAATGCCTGGAGGAGCTACCTTTGATGAAGGATGTAGTTACCCCATTCCCCATATGTCCTAAATGTCTAGTTTTTTATCTTGTTTATTTATTTTTATTCAAAAACTAAATCCTCTGACTTTTTACATGTATTATCTGACACATTTAAATTAGAGGTTCTTTAGTTCTTGATTAAAACCTAAAATAAATGAATAAATTTTCTGGATTTTCAATTCCCAGGCCCAACTGCTATTTCTAATAACAAAAGATGGCCTTTTCTCTTGAATTTTGTTTTTCTTTTTCTTTCAACTTTTGTCCCTTATTTTGTGTAATGAACCATACCAGCTGGAACTTATATTTTAGGTATTTACTAAGTGATTTGGATTTTCCCTCTTTCCTCTTTCTCTATAATGGAATCTTTTTTTTTTTTAATTGAAAGATGGTCTAGGTAATTTTACTTTTGGCAACACCAAGGTATAAGCTATTTCGTTCTTTATCCTCCTGCAGACGTAGGTATGATAAACCCACTGCTGTTCAGAGCTACAGTCAGATGTGTGTGACCCTGATTGTGCTGTGAGCTCTTTCTATTGTCTGAGGCAGTGTGGACTCCATTACTGTCTCAAGGCTTCTGCGCATCCTGCTTATGTTTCTTCTTTTCTTTTCTTTTCTTTTCTTTTCTTTTCTTTTCTTTTCTTTTCTTTTCTTTCTTTCTTTCTTTCTTTCTTTCTTTCTTTCTTTCTTTCTTCTTTCTTTTTCTTTCTTCTTTTCATGGTCTTCCACATTACAGTAAGTTCTTCTTCATGAAGAACCCAAGACAGGTGTCACAGACTACAGATCAACCAAACTGTAGGCCACTTGTAGTTTTCTCATTTGGACATACACACATACACAAGGATAAGTACCACTCGCTTCTATGTAGTACACACATACACACACACATATGTATTAAATAGTATGTATATGCAATGGTTTGACTGCATCCCCCAAAATACATGTCTTGGAAGGTTAACCCTCATTTGGAAGTGGGACTTCCACAGGTAACCAGAATTAGTTGAGGTTATAAAGGTGAGGCCTTTGTGGTAGAATTAGTGACTTTGTGAAGAGAAGAAAAACTTCCCTTATAAATCCATCCCTCTTAGGGTTATGCACTAGGGAAGGCATTCACTTGGACTTGTCTCAGAAGTAAGAGAAACAAATTATACATATATATTTCATTTATTTATATTTTTATATGTATTTCAATATTTGAATTCTCTCTCTCTGCCTCTCTCTGTCTCTCTGTCTGCCTCTCTCTCTGCTGCTCTCTCTCTCTCTCTCTCTCTCTCTCTGCCTCTCTGTTTCTGTCTCTCTCTGTGTTAAAGAAAATATGATGCACGACTGTATTGCCAGCACTTGGGAGGCTGAGGTAGGAAGATTGCCATGAGTTTGAGGCCATCCTGGACTACATAGCTAGACCCAGTCTCAAAACAAATGAAACAATAACAATATGTTATCACTTACCTCTGGAAGGAAGAAAATGTCTATTTTGGTGGCACCTGGAACACTGAAAGTCCAAAACCCACTTTTTTGAAAACCTTCTCTCTCCTAGGAAGTTTATCACATCTGCCTGCCTCATAATGAGAATAGCAGTAAACATTCACTAGTAACCCGAATCCTAGGTGTGGGTCATATACTTTCAACATCTTTACCCATCTAATCCTCACAATAAACCTTAAAATGGTCTCTACAATTATCTCTGTTTTGCAGATGAGATATTTAAAGCATACAGAGACCAGCTTTCCCCAAAGTCCTAGTGAAAGTAAACAGCAAAAACAGGCATGGAATTCAGGAACACTGGGGGCAGACATTGCTCTTCAGTGCTCTGGGTGTTGCCGGTACACGGTGTGGGATAATTCTGCAATCTGCCTTCTTTTACTCTCTCTTTGCAGCTCTCTGGAATAGGACGGGGTTTCCAAAGTGTTTCCATGAATTCATGAGGACACCCCAAGGTAGCCTTTAAGGGCTGCATACTACATGCATGACACTAGCCAGAAGACTGAATTTGCTTCAGGCCAATTGGGATGTAGACCAAGTAATCCAAGGGAGCTGAATGCATGGTGATGGAAAGCTGTGAGCAGAATATGCTTTTCCCATTTTCATACACTTCCTGATGGCTGACAGCTGGGGTTAGGAAGGGAGCCAAGGGTGTTAGGGGACGCCAGCAACTGTACCCGTGCAGCAATGTGTGTGAGGTGTGCCCAGCGACCGGAAAGTGTTGCAATTTATTTTATGGGACATATAAGAGCACGCTCACATTTGAAGACATACTCGTGCATTTTGTAGTTGAGTGCATACAAAACATTATGTTATGATTATTTCAAGACAGAAATGCAAGAAGGAGAGGTAGAATAAATGATACTTAATTTGGATTCGTCACTGAAATGTTTGCAATTAAATCTCACAGAATGTCTGCCACCTAATCTTGTTTATAGACAAAGAAGCCAGACCTTACAGAGATTAACTTTCCCAGTCTCAAATGTAACAATGGCAGAAAAGGATTTAAAATCCAGTTTGTCAGATAACAAAGACCTCGATCTTTTTTTTTAAATAAATTTTTAAAATTTTATTTAAAGAGAAAAAAAAAGCAAAACAGAAAAAGGGGTAGAAACAATACAGAATCTCAGAAAAAAAGCTGTAAGAAATCACTAGTTGATAAATTACATACTGTCTTCTTAGACCTAGTTGTTAAAGTTACAAAATTAAAGCATATGAAGTAGACATTCAAAGAGTGGGATTGCAAAGCAGTTCAATGATCCAGTAACAACTTAGCAACATGGTTTTCAATCCTACACACTTAAACATACATGTAGCCATATCCTCTAGAGCACTTTCTTTTCTTCTTTTTACTTTTTAAGTCCATTATCTGCTTAGTTATATCCTGTTTCAGGTTGCTCAGTACCTTACTGACTTGTTTTGTTGTTGTTATATACTTTTAATCACATTCTATAATTCTGTTGCCTTGTTTTTGAGTTTCTCCTCATCCATGATCCATGGATCAGCTTTGGTGGAGTTGGGAGATTTTTGGAGGCATTTTGTTACTTTCTTATCTACTTCTTTTTTTTGAAGGTAGCAAAATACAGCAGAACAAGACAGAACAAACCCATGTGATCACACTGCAATAAAACTACCACAGAACCTCAGAGCAGGTCACAAGGACACTAGCAATGGGCTCAATAGTACAGCCCATTTTGTTCACATTAGCTGTTCTTTCAACCAAATAGAGGAAAGTGGAAGGAAATATCAAACTTTTAAAAACAAAATATTGAATAAAGCAGTACCATTGATCAAAACTGAGCAAAACAGTGATAAAAATATTTGCCTTCAAAGAGATGGTAGAAGGAAATCCCCCTTACTTGCCACGCTGTATACATTCATCCTCCAAAAAGATACTCAGACCTCTGGTGCCTACTTGCTAATGGGGGTGGGGATGGATCAATGTCTGATTCTTAGCCCACCTTAGCAGGCATCCTAGCAGGGCCCTAGCTGCTTACAGGCCGGCTAGCAGCCCACCTTATCTCCCAGCACCCAAAGTTCCAACATGATGCAGAGCTTAGGAGTCACTGATAGTTCTCGCCCTGGTGTGCCAGTGGTTTGCCAGGCCACCAGCTGCTCACCCAGGGCGGCGAGTAGACCGCCCGTTCTCCAGCGCCCAAAGTTCCAACATGATGCAGAGTTGAGGTATCACTGATAGTTCCCCAAAGTCCTCGATCTTTATGGATCACTGTGAGTTGGCGGTGGCAGGGGGATGACTAGAATGCAAACCTGTATGGTGCATTCTTGTTTGAGTTCCTGTAAAAAGCGAGTAGCATCACTGCTGCGCATAAACATTAGAGGTCTTTCAGTTCACAAATATGATTGAGAACTACAAGAAAGGCGGCCAAAAATATTCCAGGATATAGAGAAGCAGAAAGAACTCAAGGGACCCTGAACTGTGGAGTTCTTTGCCACTCCAATGACCAGTCCCATCCTACCCCTGGCGGTCAGAAGTGTCTGACTTAACATCTCTATAACCCACTTATTTCTTATTCCATACTCTCTTCTTGCTTTCTCCTGGAATATTAGCTCACTTAACTCCAGCCAGGCAGTTCTTTTTTAAATTATTTTCCAAATTTGAGTGAGAGTGGGTGCTCACCGAGGAGTCTCCACACAATGCTAGAGGAAGATGAAAGGGACATAGGAAAGAGGCAGAAAGGTAGGCTTCCTGGTGATACGTGGCCGGTGCAGTGGCCAAGGGCCGGAGGCATGGAGCAGTTTTCTTTTTCTTTTTCAGTAGGACCCAGGGCCTTCACATTGAACTGTATCCTTAGCCCTTCATTATTTTGAGATAGAATTTTGTTACCTTGTCCCGGTGGGACTTGAGCTTGTGATCTTCCTGTCTCAACCTCCCAAAGTTCTAGAATTGTAGGCATGCACCACCACACCTAAAGGAAGAGCACGATGGTTTTCAGCAGAGCGTGTCCCCACTGTATTCTCAGTCCCATTGTGTCTGGGCACCTGGGCAGGCAGTTCTGTTGATGCACCATTCTTTGGGGCGTAGATTTTAATAGCTATCATACACAACGCATTGACAATGCACACTGCTGGTACTGGGACAATAGTCAAGATAATGATTGCAACTGTGGCCCAACTGGCTTCACTTGGGAAAAAGAGATTACCAGGCATTCAGGCGGGTCTTTACTACAAGATGTGGGTTTTTTTGTTCGTTTGTTTGTTTTGTTTTTTTTCAGAGAAGGAGGGATTTATGCTGACTTTCATGATGCGGGGTTCAGGTCTTGCCTTGTGGCGGCCGAGAATAATCATGTCAGCTCTAGAACAACATAGGATCAGAGCCCAAGATTTCTCTTCCAGAGTGTGTTGCATCCACCAGAAGAGTCACATGTCATCTGTTAGTGAGTACCTATAATAGTGAGAAAGAAAGTTCCAACTTTTTCTACACCTCCCTCTCCTTATACATGCCACACCCTTAGGGCAAGAGCACTTAATCAGAAAATAATTAAATTGAGAGTAATAAGTCATATTATCAATGTGATATGGAAGTGATAGGTAAACATTGAGCTGCCAATAAATCTCACAGCTGGTCAATAAAAATAAAGAGATGCTAATAAAGATGAATCTCTACTTCCAATAGGTAAACTGAGGGGGAAGCTGGTGCCAGGAGCCAGCATCCCTTCTCTGGAACCCTTTTCCCCCCTTGAGGAAGAAGCCCATGACATTAGGCAGAACACAGTTTAGCATAGCGAATTGTGACGACTGACCAAACTAACGCTCAGAGCTTTAAAAGGAGGAGAAAGGAGACACAGCAAGGCCACTAGGAAGCCTGAAAGTTTTGGAGCTGGTACAGCCCTGAATGAAGAGCAAATAGGGATGCAGATCAAAAATAAGAAGGCTCGGCTGTTTCCCGGGGAAGTGCATGCTCCATGCCTACCTGTGGTTTCCTTATCTACAAAAGGCAGACCATTAGCTAGGGTAGTGCCCAAGTTTTTCCTGTTTTAAAGTTTTGAAGGCTCCGAGCTAATGCGGCTTCAGAGTCTGCACAAAGAATTGGGACCAATCTTGGCCACCACTGGAATGTGCACCCGGTTGCTTACCTGACCACAGCGTTTCACTGCTTGCTTTATAAACAGCTGTCAAGCAGTGTGCATCTTGTAGCAGGATCGTTTCTTTCCAAGGATGTTCTTTGGGGATAACTTGTTATTCTGACACAATTTTGAACCTATGAAAATTTCCCTGAGTTGCATAAGAATTTCAATAATATGTTTTTTAGATTTACCAATTATTTACACTTCACTGCACTTGCTTAATTATTCTGTGTGTATGTGTGTGTATCTGTGTATGCATATGTATACATTAATAACTCAAGAAAAATGTTGAGAGTTAGTTTGAGACATGTGGCCATTTATCTTTAAATATTTTACCCTATATTTTCTAAGTACACAGATATTGTGCACTGTCTAGCTACCAAAACAAGAAAATTTAACACAAATATAAATAAATATGTAATGTTTATATATATTTTATAGAAAATTATATGTGATATATATTTATAATGTATTTAAAAATATAAATTGTATAATATACATCACATATTATATTCATAATGTATATATTATACATCATATATAATATAATGTGTAATATGTAATATTGTGTATAATATGTAAAATATTAAACATAAACATAATATAATATGCAGTGCATAATGTACATAATATATTTTGTATTTATATTATTTTATATACTTATAAGACTGTATTCAATTTTAATTAATAATGCCAATAATGTCCTATATATTTTTCCTTATACAGGATTCAGTTCAAAATTGTCATTTGGATCTTGTAATCAAATCTCTTATGTCTTTTTAAAGATGTGATAGTTCCTGAGTCTCCTTTTCCCTTTTGACCTTAAATGTTTTGAAGAGTGCTCTGCAACTTTCCAAGGATATCTTCAGTCCTCTCTTAGCTACTGTTTGTGTGTGATAAGATCTGGATTATGCATTTTTGGAGCAGTTATGCCATTGAAGTTGTATTATGACTTTGTTGGTGCACCATATCAAGTAGCACATATTGATATATTGCAATATTGATGTGAACTCTAATCACTTGATTAAATTGATGCTTTCTAGGTTGCTTTATTAAAAGATTATAATTTTTCCTTTATATTTACTTTTCTAGATATGGTCTCTCTGTGTTTCCCAGGCTGGCCTCAAACTCCTGAGCTCAAGAAATCCTACTGCCTCTGCCTTCTGAATAGCTATGACTACATGATTGTATGGGGCTCTATAATTAATGCAATTTTAAGACATGTATGAGATTCTAATTACATCTAATTTAGACTGCTTGATATTGTTAGACTACTTTCTCATTTTTTTTCTCCTAACATTTGGATGATTTTTATTGATTTGTTGTCAAGTTTACTGATTCTTTTCACGACGTTTCCAGTTTGTTGATAAGCTGATTGAATGAGTGCTTCAGCTCAGATGTCACGTATTTTATTTCTAGCAATTTAATTTGGCTCTTTTTAGATTTCATTTCTGTCCAAAATTACCCATCTGGTGTACTAGGTACATTTCCCTCTCCTTTAACATTTTCATCACAATGGTTTTGAAGTCACTGTCTTATAATTTTAACCTCTGCACCACCTCTGAATCTGCTGTCTCCTTGCAAAAAATTATCTTTCTTTTCGTAGTTTATAATTTCTGGCTATATGCAAAACATCATGGGTAAAAGATACAGCAGACACTGAAGTAAATAATATTTTTGCCTAGGAAAGGGAAAAATCTTCTTTTCTATCAGCAGCACTGAAATTGTAGTCGAGGTTTGTCTGGAATTTACTGTTCTTTTAATTAGATTTAGTCATTAACCACTAGGCTAATGACTCAGGAGTGAGCAGGGCTTCACCTTGCACAATCTTCAGCTTCCTGAAACAGAAGAAATCTCGTTCTGCTCCCTTTAGTGGCTTCCAGCTTCAAATGTGACCAAGGGTTTATCCTTGTTCTTCGGTTCTGGCTCTTAGCTTTCCCTGCTTCAGGAGATTCCTTTCTGCTCTGATGTTTTGCTCTTGTCATTGGAGTACTGGGCAGGGTGTCCAGTGAGTGACTGGGATGACCAAAAGGGGTTTACAATGCCCATTTCTGTCTGGAGGCAAGGCAGAAAAAGACCTTCAAGTTCTGGGCCTTTGGTCCTTGAAGTGCTTAGCTTTGCATTCTCCCTGTATTTCTTCTAGCTGTGCATATACGTCTCTGATAAGAATCCAAGGAAGGTCTGCAGAATCCTGCAGGTCTAGGTTCTCCTGCCTGCCTTGCGGCATTCAGCATGTGCACACATTTTAGGTGTCTCATCTCACCTCTCTTACATTGCCCATAAACCTTTGCATGAGCATTTAGTAAAAGACCTAGCAGAAAGTCTCGACGAGTAGGTACATCTTTTCATGCATACTTGCAGGACTAGAGACTTGTAGGACACCACATAATCTCCAACATTCCTGCAAGGTTCTATTCATTTCTTCTTAAACCTGTGGAAGGTATCTTCTTCCAACCCCTGGTACCAGCTTGTCTTTTCTCTGAACCAGTTTTAGCATAAGGCTTTTTCCATCAATTCCGGGTTCTTCTTTGTGAAGTCAAATATGACTTCTTTAGAAGTCAAATATGAATACCAGGTATGTCATTGCTTCTAGAACCTATCAGCAGACCTGGAAAAGTGAATGCACACACACACAGACACACACACGCACTCAACACACATACACACAGTATCCACTTGCTAATGCATTTTTAAAGCTATTGAGTTCATGCTAATGCCTCCATAGCCCTCATAACTCTCCTTTTTGCATATTTATAATTTACTTCTTCAACACTGAGAACCTTGGACCTTACTCATTTGCTCAATATTAGAATATACATTTGCTAATTTATACCATTGGAGGTAAGGGAATTCTGATTAGATTTCAATATTTGTTTACTGATTTTAAGGTAAAACTCACTTCAGTAAAATAAACAACTATTAAATAGCCAATTCTGAGTTTTGAGAATGCACACCTAGTACATCAGTACTGTATAGTGTATACCCCTTTATAGATACTGAATATTTCTCTCATCTCAGAAAATTCTCCTTTCTATTTAATACCTCCTTTTCCTTAAGTAATCACAGCTCTACTTGCTTCATGATAGATTATTTTTGCTTGGTCTACAGACCTTAATATGATGGAATAATAAAATATGTGCCCACTTTTATTGGGCTTGTTTAGTATAACATGTCTCTGACATTCATATGTGCTGTGCTTCAATATATCTATATATGTATATATCTGAGAAGTGTCTCATTATAAGCAGGTATTCTGCAATATATTTATTCTGCTGATGGACATTTGAGATGTTTCCAGATTCTGCTATTGTGAACAAAGCTGCTATGGTTATTCCTCTATGAGTCTTTTTATGAACAAATATTTCTATTTCTCTGTGATACTCAAGAATGGAATTGTTGTGCCATGGGTAGGTGTATGTATAATATCATAAGAAGCTGCAAGGCCTTTTGTCAAAGTGTTTGTACACCATTTCTGCATTTTACTTCATTTGAGCATATTTCTTTTGTAATTAGTATGGTGCTTTAGAAGATCCCACAGTGAGACCTTCCTTCTCCTGACTAGGACTGCAGCACTGGATAGGTTTAAAGGCATCCTGGGACCTCTACATTATGTGGAGTAGGACAGCTAGGCTTCTCACCAGGCCAGCAGGAAGACTGTGCTCTCTCTCTATGAATCTGCAGCATTCTTAGTGTCCCTCCTATTCCTTAACCATGCAGTTGGTCAAATTCTTAGCACCATAGGAAAATGGTCATGGTTCTACTGCAGCTCGATTTGACATGTGCAAGGGGGAATTATTTCCCTTCCAAGAACTGCTTCTCAAGACCGTGATTTCTGAACTTTTAGTTCCCTCTGTGAGCTGTGGGGCACTGTGATACTGAGGAATGGGTGGGTGGGCAAAGCCTCTCTCCTGGCAGACTTAACCCGTTTGATCTTCTCCTCATCTCCTGGCAGAACAATTGGAGCCTCCTTCATAGCTGAACCTGGATCAAGTTATCAAGAGGTCTGGATTGCATGAGCTAGGTGTTTAGCTAAGACTTGTCAGAAACAAAGTGACTAAGATGTTTGAAGCTCTGCAGTTCACTGAAATACAGGAAAGTATCTATACCCAAAAATAGTGCTGGGAGTGTGCATTCCCTTTCTTTTTCTCTCTCTGCATGCTCTTGTTAGATTTTCTTTCCTTGCAGGAGTTCATTTTCTATTACCTCATCCCTATGTTTGAATGCAGTATGTGCTGCAGTTTTCTTATTAGATTTAGACACTTCTCCCAAGCAACCTCCTTCCCTGATACTCAGTTCCACTCTTACTTTCAGGTTTATTGATGTCATGAGGTATCATCATCTATTATTGCCCCGCTGTCTTCTTAAGTGCAGGGCACACTAAACCCTTGGTAATTACAGTGCCAGCCTCATGAAAGACTTTTGGGATTAAAATGTTTTATCGCCAGTGCTTGTCCTGGATGTTTTTTTTTTTTTTAAACTGTGACTGTTGCAATGAACTATTACACTGTGAACAGAGCTGTACAAACGTATTTCCTGATGAGTCAGTTCATTTTAGGTAATAAACCAGACCTGGGTTAAAGAGCAAGTTTCAGGGCAGGAGAAAGCTTCTGCTGGTGATGAGAGTAACCAGGTACTTTTCTCTGGGGGCAAAGGAAAGTGTGCCATGAACCCTGGTTCTCATCAAAGAGGGAAACTTGTTGTCACTCTTAGTTTTGACACTTGCTTTTTTGATGCTTCCTGAAACACATTATTATCAGGGAACTCTGAAATCCTACATTGATTTTTTAGCTACACCCAGTATGCTCTTTAACCCCTATTGTCTTGGGCAGAGTATTTTAAATTTTCTTTCTCGGTAAACCAAAATAGATCAAGTTTAAGTGACACTTGAAGCCACAACAAGTTTATCCTCTACGCATCCATCTAGCCGTCCATTCATCCTTCCACCAAACACTTAGTGAATAATCATTAATGTGCCTACTAAATGTGATAAGCACAGTAGAAAATCATATGCACATGATATGCATGATATGATGTAGAGATGAGATGAGGATTCCTGGTATGTAAATGACTGTAATAAAAGAAAAAAAAACATGATTAATTCAGTAAAAAGATATGAATAGTGCAATATCAGGTGAGAAGTATGGTCCCCACAATTTTTTATCATGCAACTAATCAATCAAATTTTTGCACTTATCCACAGCATATATTTTATATAAATTATGTATGTGTATGCTATATTAGCATAATCTTATACATGATTAGAGTCACATACAAAATTAGAAATGTGAAAGGTAATGCAAAGATAAAATATTTAATTTTATTGAACAATACAGTATCTTTCTTGTTCTGTTGAAGATACTATTACTTTGTTCAGTAATAGTAATGTGGTTTCCATGACAGATATGAAAAGAAGGAGAAACTAATATCTGTCATTTAACTCTAATTTTCTGGTGCTTACATTTACTATTATTTTTAGTTTATGGAATTTTCATAGGACAAATATTGTTATGGTTTGTATCTAGATGTCCCCCCAAAGCCTATGTGGTTTTTCAGAGGTGGCTGAATCTAGAGTGAGTGATTGCTTAGTGGTGCAACGCTGGGATTAAGGGTGTGAGTGCTATATTCAACCTAGGATGGGCAGTGTGCATCCAATATAAGGGACAGAAAGAATACAGCCTCTCTTGTTGCCCTTGCTGCCTTCTGCATGATGGTCTATTGCCCCTCTGCTATGTCACTCTGCCTTGGAGCCAGCTGATTATGAACCAAAACCTCCACAAACTGTAAAATGAAGAAATCTTTCTTACTTTAACTTTGGGTGTTAGGTACATTGTCACAACGTAATGAGAAAAGTAAAAAAGATAAATATTAAGCATATTGTACATGCTAAATTAACTCAAAAGCTGCCTAATACTATCAAAACATCTGTTTGACCTGCAGTATGTCAGACCTGCTGAAAATGATGTGTAGGTGCCATGGTAAGTACTCTTCCTTTGTGCCTTATAGATATTAGAAGGCTACTTTCCATAAAATCTATATCTTATGGCCTTCCTGTCACAAGTATCTATGTTATCCTTTACTTTAAGAGTAAATAGAAATATATGTTCAAATATTTTTTGCCTATATGTCAAGAGATCACCTGTTCTTCCCCTAAGAAGTGTGTGTCCAGGTTAGACATCCTTGGATTAGAAAGTGGGTTGGAGGTGAGACCCTCAGATCTGAGCACATTAGAGAAAATATCACATAAAAACTTAACTTCCAATGATGATAAACTAGAGCAGAGTGAATATTCAGAAGAAAGCATATACCATTTGCACTGCTGCGGACCCATAGAAGAATTCCCTGAGCTTGAGCAATAATTAAATGTGAATTATTTTTGAGTGTCAGAGGAGGTTTATGGGAACCTGATGCCAGAGTAGGAAAGCTTTTGAGTACCTGAGCCAGAGTAAGAATACAAACTTAATAAAGTAGGCTTTTAGAGGCACTCTACACAACTTGCACATTCTTTGAACTGAGAGGAATTAATTAAGGAAATTAATGTTTTCATTTATTTTAACATCCTTGTTTTTTATCTTTAAGGAAGTGACTTTTCTCCTGTCTTCATTCCCTTCTTTACACACTTGTTCTTGGAAGTACTAGTCTAGCAGTAGATGAGGGTTGAGATGAATTGAAGGGAAACTGAGCAAATTAAGATTCTGTGACATAATCAGTAAATGGTTTAAGTATTGACATTTTACAGATAAACAATGGTAATAGAAATAAAATTGAAGATGGTTTAATGAAGGAGAAAAACCCCATCCCTCTGTTTACAAAGTTTCCAGTCTTGGGGAGCAGCAGAGTGAAGATCAAGAGAAAAGGGGATTCCAGGAGAGGATGCGGATTTGAAGGGATTATTGATTACATGGCTGATGTTTAGTTAATGACACTCAAAACAGAAATGAGGTCACGGCATATCAGATGACTGAAAATAATACACACAGAGGAGATTTAAGAAACGAACAAGGTGAATGAGGGACTGCTTTGAAGGAGAAGGGAATGAGAGAATGTGGAAGAAACACTGCCAAGTGCTCTAACTTAGCAGCTCCATTTGCATCTGAGACTGCAGACCTTGACTCTTAGATTCTTAATTTTATTATTAATGTCTTTGGTGATGGGAATGACTTTGCCTATATGTTCAATTAATATGGCCTTCAAGTCAGGTTTCAGTAACCTTGAGACTTAGTTGTAAAACAATTTCTGTATGAAGGGTTAAGGTGCAAGGCTGACCAAACGAGCTAAGCATACTTTTAGAAAACAACAAAAAAATATAGCAATGGGGGGAAGAGGTAGAAGCTCCTGAGCACAAAATTATATTTGAAATGGCAGTGATTTTAAGTGCCGTGACAGCTGTATTTAAGATTATTGGCTCACGTGGCTTTGGCAGTAGAGACCAATCAACTCCACTAAACATGTAGGTTTAACTTTTTCTCTCACTGAATTGCCCAGTTTGATGGCACTGACAGGATGTTCTTCTGGCACTAAAATAGAAAATGAGCAAATAGAAAATGAGCGGATTTACAACAAAATCCAAAACTAGCGACTGAAAAGTAGTTGAGGAGGGAAAAAACAAAAACGGACAAGCATATCTGTAAATTGATAGCAGCATTAAGCTTAGTGGGAAAGTAGCAGTAATGAATGAGCCTGCATTTTTAAACTCAAAAGAGAGGGATCTGAAGCACTGGGTTGTTTTAAATCTCACTTGCGGAGTCCTCGTGAAGGAAGTAAACCTCAGAATCATTCGCTCTGATCATGAAAGCCTTGGAAGACTATGAGCTCTTCATTCTGACTTTAACGAGTCTAGAATTATAGTCTCCAGGAAATGCTCATCATTCTATTAGGAAATCAGGTGACAGCTACCCTTTGGAGGAGCACAGGAGAGAGGACCAAACTCAGAGAATGCTTGTTAAAATACATGCAAACTCAGAGGAAGAGCGCTAGGCCCAACATAGCCAGTAATTTAGAAAGAATAAGACACAGACACATTAAGTTTGCTGTAAGAGTGATGCAGACCTTGGAAGACAGGATCAACATTAGTAAAGTAAATTCCTTATACATCTAGACCAACGGTAGGTGATCCGCAGGGAATTTTAGTTAAAGGTGTTGAGTACTTGGGGCCAGGCAATACTCATTGAAAGGAAACCCTTGTGGCTGATGAATATTTAGGGGTGATTATAGAGCAATGGCTTAGGAAGGTGACACCACAGGAAGTGGAGAGGGCTACACTAAAATGCAGAAATACAAGTGCAAAGATTAGGAGCTATGAGGTCATTTTTCACTTAGGATGATCACTAGGCATATATTCCTTGGGCTCCAATTTTAAAATTTGATTTCTACATAAAAGTATTTAAATGTCTGATGGGCACGGTGGTGCATATTTGTAATCCCAGCACTGGAGAGGCCGAGGCAGGATTACTGTGAGTTTGAGGCCAGTTTGGACTGCATAGTGAGAGTATGTCCACCTTGAGCTACATAGTGGGGACCTGTCTCAAAAATAAGAAGTATTTAGAAGTCTTAGAAATTTGGAAGTGAAGGTAGATTAATTAAGAACTAAAATCTTTGAGAAGAGGTTAAAATAACTATGATGATTCAACTGAATAAGAGATGCCTGGGTTATTTAATAATACAGTATTTATTTTTATAAAATTATTTAGTCATAATTGATGATAATCAACTATTATCTATTTACAGATCAAGGGCCAAAATAAGAGGAAATGGGCCCCCCACTGCAGTGTGGGAGATTTAGATTAAACAGGGAAGAACTGGCTGAGAAGTATGGATTACTATGGAAGGATATGAAATTTCCTACTTCGGATGTGTTTAAAAATAATCTTTCAAATGTCAAGGCTATTTTACAGTTAAATTCCAATTAATAGTATGGCTGGAAATTGGTGAATTAGAAGGTTTAGGGAAACAACATAAACACTAAGGAAACCTTATGATTTTAAAAATATAATGATTATCTTCAAAATGACGCTTGTTCTGAAATGGGCTTAGAAAATCAGTGAGAACTGATAATGTGTTGTGATTTATTCTCATTAGTTTATCTTTCTTCTACCCTTATTTGTGGAGCTGTTTGGACATTTACCAAAAAAATTATAATTATCTATTGTTGAAATTTAAATCTTTTGGTTATGTAGCAAGCACTCGGCAAAACCAGAAAGAGATGCTGGGAAATTTTTGCTTTGAGAAATGGTAATGATAACAGATTTCACTTTTCCTACAGTTTATCAACTTATTAGTTTTTATTCATTAAATAATTTCTAGATGTTCACTATTCCAAGTAGGTGCTTGGGGATGTAGGAGAGAAATAGGACACTGTTTCTAGCCTTCAAAACATGTGACCTACGTGGGAGGATTGGATAGATCCATATAAAAATTTAGTGTGCAGTAGCAGACAAGATTATTGGGTTACATGCTTTGGGCTGTTTGGTCTGCAAGAGTTAATTAGTGCAGTTTATGAATTGAAGGGGTCACAAAGGAGGTGAGTTTTAAAGAATTAAATAAGCAGAGTGGATGGGGAGGACATTTCTGCGAGGGTCTTATGAGCAAAGAGACAGAAATGAAATACATACCCTTGAGTCACACTTTTGATTATTAGAGAGCCTTGTGTAATTAAAAAACGTTCTATAAACTCGCAGGTGTTCACAGGTCAACCAAGGCTCTCACAATTTGCAGCTGCCAACATCTATGAGGCTATCACATCCTATCTTTCTGTGAAACCTCTCCCTTTTCTTTGTCACAGCCCTGACATGGGAAGGGTGGGGTGGGAGTAGCGGGTAAATAATGGAAGGTTGGACTTGACCAGTGCATGCTGTATGCATGGGTCAAGTTCAGATTCTACTTCTACCACTTTATGACAATGACTTCAAGTCTTGTTGGTTTCATCTCTAAAATGGAAATAATTGATACAAAGTGATGGAATATCACATGGCACATCATAGCATTAAGAAGATTTTATGTCATCATTACTATTATTGTTATTATTTCTATTATTATTTAATTGTTATTATTGTTATTATTATTTATTATTATTATTTTATTGACCCTTTAAACCATCAAGTCTAACAGAAGTAGTGAGCTCCTGGGAGCTTGACTTTCTCAGCAGTTTTCATGGCAGCATTCATATGCTTGCCCTTTTCTTTTCGCTCCACAGTTGTGCTCTGTGTGTAATCCTAGCCTTCCATGTTTACCTCTTCTTCAGTGCTGCAGAGTTAGGAGACAGCCGCATTCTTGTACTTGTACTTGTACTTGTACTTGTACTTGTACTTGTACTTGTACTTGTACCTGTACTTGTATCTTAGTGCTCACAGTAATCCAGCAAGCTTATTGAATATCTAGGTGGATGAATGAATGAATGGATGAATAATTAATAGGAGGATGTAAATCTATGACTTCACACATTATATTCTTCGCTCACCTCCATCACATTCATTCAATCTGTCTTGTTTAGTCATTAATATTGAAAAGCTACATTAGGACCAAAACACCAGTGTAATACATAATAAAGATACATAAGTAAAATTTCATTTGATATGATGGATCTTACTGAGCAACACTTTACAAAATGGATTTGCATTCATATTTCAAAATGTAAAGGATACCACTAACTATATAAATTTAATGACCTTATTTTACTTCGTAGAGTCATTCACCATAGAGACACGAGATGTGTCCTATAGCCTAATTAACTATGACATGTACTTGCTTTTTGTTAAAGTTTTTCTTTACAGACACATAGATAGGATGCTGGAGGAATAGAAGGTATATTATTTAGTATTGTAACACTGTGGCCAAACTAATAAAGAGGAAATGTTCATTTTGGCTCAGAGTTTAAGAGGTTTCAGCCCATGATCACTTGACTTCGATGCTTTTTGAGCCTGTAATAAGGTAATAAATAGATCATGCATGGCAGAGAACTTGTAGTGAGTGTTTTACTGCATGGGGTTAGGGTTAGGATGATGTAATTGTAGGGGTGACCAGTGCAGACAAACATGAAGGAAAGGTAGGAGACCTGAAACAGGTAGACCTGGCCCCAGCCACCGCTCCTTAGGGACACCAAGATTTTTTTGTTTAGTTTTTATTAGTACATGTTTGCAACACAAAATTATTCCATTTATTATGGGGAGTTGGTTCATGTACATTTGCTTAAAGGCAATTTATTTTATCTTTGCTCGTCTTTCACATTTAGAAATAAAATGAACAATAAGTTTATTCTAGACTGAAAATTCCTGTCTGAGAAAATGTTTCCACTTGAGAAATCAGAATAGTCCTGTTGTATTTGTTTTCACTGAGAGTTGGTTCTATGTTGGGAGAGGCATTTGAAAGAGCTGAGATGCCACACACACAATGAGATGCCACACACAGGATTCCAATCATCTTCACAACCAAGCGAGGTAGCTGCATGGCGGATCGAATCGCTTAGTAAAAACCAATAAGCAGGGAGGAAATTGGCCATGGTGCAATCAGTCTGCAAACTTATTCTCTTATAAAAGCTGAATTTCTTAGTGCCTGAACTGGTCCACCATGAAGCAACTGAGTTAACTGACAGTGCTAACCTGACCGTACTGTACTACGGGTAATGGAAACTGAGAGCCAGAGTCAGCATAGGGTAGTGCTGATGACACTGATCTGATAAAATAACCAAACATCGCAAAGATCCATCAGGTTTGCTATAAATACTCTTGGAAATTATTTCCATTCTCATTCTATTCTACCATGATTTTTAAACTTAGCATTACTTATTCTAAAGCTTTGTAAAACTGTTTTTTTCTTGTAGCATTTCTACCTCTATTGGCTTTGAAGAACAGGGTGAATATTCTGGAGGTAAAACATAGCAGTCAAACACTTTAAGCAGACCTAGTATAAGAATCACCATTTGCTGGAGGTATTCATATTTCTTTTTTCTGTGATGAAAGGTACAATATTGACATTCTAAGGTTGTGTATTAGTACAGATGATGGATGTGAAAGTTTAGCACATGGTGAGCAAGACAAGTAAGTGATGAATTCATGTTAGCTCTTTTTTGCTGATTGCTGATAGATGACAGTTACTACAAGCAAATAGCCACTTTTTCAATTATCGCTTGGTGGACATTTTGACTGAGTTTTTATTAGGAATCATAGTTGCCTGAACCAAAAAATGGTATCTCTAGAGGAGAGGCAAACTGGGAAGTGGAGATATATGGTACTGTTAAGGATCAATAGAATTTATTTTCCTCTTTTACTGTCAGATGATCAGGTGGTGTTAATAAGAGGAAAAACTGCCAAACCAAGAATCAGCTAAGTGGAACACTGGTCCTCAAGGGGTACATCTTGTTATGCAGAATCTGGTTTGTTTTCAAACTGATTCATGTTGAATTAAATCATGTTCTACTCTTTTGACAGGTTCATTTATTTTGAAGTAGAGAGTGGTATTTACAGAAAAGGTTGAAACTGCTTTGGAAGAGCTCATTCAACTCTGTTTTCTCTAACTGAGGGGAAATAATGACAACTTTAAAAGGTTCAGTGAAAAGAACCAAAGATCCCAAGAGGCTGAAAAGACTTGAGATTAAATGGGTCCACAGTGGTAAATCAGCAGAGAAGAGAGATAGCAATTACATGGCCATAGTCATAGAACTGAAACTCAGTTGTACACCATGGCTGTTTAATTGGCCAAAAGAGCCAAGAAAAACAGTTTTGGATCGACTTCTACTTATTCCTTTGGGGTCTTTCAGTTCTGCTCCCCTTGGTGAGGAGTCGCTTTCCCCTATGTCCATCTACTTCCAAAGGCACACATTGAAGATTTGGTCTCCAGCCCATCATGCTATGGAGGGACAGTGGAATCTTTAAGAGGAGGGGCTCAGTGGGAGGCTCTAGGCTATTTAAGGGTGGCACCATTGAAGGGGAGCACAGGATGCTGGTCTCTTTCTCTCATTTGCACCCAGCCATGAGGCGAGCAGTCTGTTCTACCAGATGCTCTTTGTCACAGGCCCAACAGCAGTGGGGTCAAATGCCTTTACACTGAAACTTCCAAAATTGAAAGTTGAAATAAACCTTTTCTCTTTTGCATGATCCCAGGTATTTTTTGTAGTAAAAAAAGCTAATGTACCATCTTTCCTTTCCTATCCATTTTTGTTTCCTCTTCCCCCACTGCCATTTCTTCCATC
Organism: Hydrochoerus hydrochaeris; assembly: GCA_004027455.1. Taxonomy (NCBI): domain Eukaryota; kingdom Metazoa; phylum Chordata; class Mammalia; order Rodentia; family Hydrochaeridae; genus Hydrochoerus; species Hydrochoerus hydrochaeris. The sequence continues at coordinate 170,648 of PVLA01002261.1, read as the reverse complement.
TAGCATATCTTGGTGGAAATGGATAAGATTGGCAATTAGAGTTCTAAGTATGAGGTATTTGTGTGTGATTACTAGATTATAAACTTGAGCCAGTTCTGGGTTTCAGTGTTTTAGGAAAAAAATTGAATAAATATTTCCTAATTTGCAAAAGGAAGATACTGAGATCTGCCTTATAGGGTTTCTGAGAAGATAAAGTGCAACAAACACAACAATCACTTTGTAACATGCGGAATAAATATAGATGTGAGTCACCAATATTATCAATGTATTTCTTCAGTATTTACTTCTCTCTGCTCCCCTTTAGAATTCCAAATAGCAAATGCTGAAGGAGAGTTAGAGAAGTTTTACCTTTCTTTCTAATATAGCTTCTTTCATTTAAGAAAAAGACTTAGCAATAGAGAAATGGACCTTAGAGGGTCTGCTAGGATTTATTCCACTCGTAAGATTTTTTTTTTATGACAAATAAACCTCCATGTATTTCCTGGATGGTGTTGTTTATTGTCTTTTTTTACTGCCCAGAGTAGTCAGCTGTCCTATTCTAAGTCTATATTTGGATCCTGGAAATTTTTACAGAGAAAACCTAGGAAAAGAATGATTTCAAAGGCTTGATTATATTGATGTGTACTGTGCAGTAAGCTTACGCCCAGCTACCACTACAAATCCTGTTCACCATTCAACATCTACAGCAGCCGGTGTGGATTTAATCCTGTAGGATTCAAGCTTTGGCGAAGACTGAAGACAGCTCATTCCCAGGTGTCCCTCTAGGCTGGCCATGGCCATGGTCTCCATGGGGATCTCATGCAAGCCAGTTCTCTGCTCCTTAGCTCTATGAACTGTGTTATCTAATAGACACAAGGCTGAGTTCTATCATTACTCTTGCTTTTCAAGATCATAATAAACATTGACTTAGCTCTAAATGTGTAGCATGTGTCAACATTTCTCAGCTTGCCATGGGCCACATTCCTTCATAGTTAGACCTATCATCTACAAAGAGACAGCTGCAAGTTTCTGTGGTTTCCTCCTCATCAAAGCCAGAATCTCACTGTATTAATTGGTCAGGGTTGTCCTCAGAAAGTACTGCAAACTGGATTGCTAAAACCAGCAGAAATAGGTGTCAGTTTCTTCTGATGTGTGCAAGAGAGAATGTGTTCTGTGCCTCTCTATAACTTCTGGAGGCTCACTTGAATCTTTAATATTCCCTGGGTTCTGCTGCATTGCCCTGATCCCTGCCTCTTTCCTCATTTAACACTTTCCCGTGTGCATGTGTTGCATAAATTTCCTCTTTTAATCAGGATAGTAATACAATTGGATTAGGGGCAAATGATACTTAATTTATTGCTTCTGCAATAAAGCTATTTCCAAATAAGGTCACATTCTCAGGTACAAATGGTGAGGACTGTGACATATGAATGTTTTAAGGACATAAACAGCATCAAACAAGGATACACTCTTAAATATATCTTGATTAAGGTGTATTGAGTATTCGCACTATGTAAAACATGGTTTTAGACACTCTGCACATTGCCTAAAGATGTCCTTTATGAGTAATCTCCCCCTGCTAAGAATTTGCCCTTTAGTTACCAGTCAATTCTGCAGCTGAATTGAATGTCTATTTGGAAAGTTGTCCAATATGTGAAAGTAAGTTAAGCGAAATTAGTAGCATATGCCCATTTTATAAAAAAAACAGACTAAAAGCCTTTAAGATCGTACATGAGTACTCTATCTGAAAAGCAAGAAAAGGATATCTGTTTCAATTCAAATAAAACATAGGATTTAGAGTCTCTTCTGCTCATTTTGTTTTCATAGTAACACTGAGGTTTTATAGGAGAAATCTACTTTAGTAGGACTACAAAAGATAGTTTGCAAAGGCAGAGATAAAGAGAGCAAGTGTTGCACTATGGAGCACATGGTACACAAGCAAAGGTTTGAAAGAAGATATATGGAAAGGTTATTTAGATTCTAAAGATCAGAGCTTCATGGAGATCAGGGGAAATAAATATGGAAAAGAAGGTCAAGTTCCTAGCATAGAAGCTCCTATCATGTCCTGAGTTTGGATCTTGAAATAGATTTCTAGGGATCAGAAAAGGCTTCAAATGCCCCCAGTAATGTCCATATGCCTCAAGTCATTTTATTGTCTTGTCTTTACTGATTCTCAGTTTGGTAGTTTCTATTCCCTGGGTGTCTTTTTTCTTAGGAAGGCAGTGTTTATACAACCTGACAGTTGAAATAGAGTTTTATAGATTTGTGTATCTTCACTTTTGTGCCATGTTGTACAGCATACCTTTTAAAGCTACATATTTTTTATGAATACATGAGTTTTACCAAGATCAGAGAACAGAATTATAGAAGGAAAGGAAATTATGTACTAGGTAATGTCTTAGAACCTTAGGAGTAGTAAGTATTCCATCTTTATATATTTCAAAAAAGGATATATTGATATTCTTAATGTAAAGTTGAAAACAATCCCAAGTTCAGGTGAAATATTATGACTATGATCTAGCTAGAAGTGTAAGAGTTGGAACCAGAGCCTTGATCTGTTTCATTACAAACTTTATGGTATTTCCCCCAAGATATCCTAGAGACAAAAACAATACCGAAACCCAAGTTTGCCAGCAGGAAATCAATGCCCATGTTCAAAAGCTGGGTCAGAAATGACAAAGGGTAACAAGAGGAAAGCTTGAATGCAGATTGTTCAGGATACATTGGACTTCCTTAAAAGCCATGGCATAGTTTATTTAAACTTGGGCTTTTGTGATCACTGCGGATCCAATGAAGAATCTTCCTATTCTAAAACACACTCACTTTCACGCTGTCTCCAGCAATCTTGGGATATGAAGTAGGTCTCACCTGATTCCATCCTTGTTTATTCATCTGCTCTTCCTGAATTATAGCCACATTTATGCTGAAACTCATGAAATATACTGATCTTCCCTTCAGTTTTGTGCACATTCTTTGTGATGTGCATATGTAGCCCACATGTGTATGGCACAGAGTAATTTAACAGAAATGCAGGTCAAACTGCTGCCTCTAGCATGATGCTGTGACGTGAATGGGAAGTGGGTCATGGAGTTATGCAATCAACTTCAATCTAGAGTTGATTTTTCCTTTCAAACGACATTTAGAATGTCCTTCCATTTGGCAAAATTTGCCAGACATTCAACTAATAAGGAGAATGGAGCTACTAAGGAGAAACCAAAGTTGGAAGAGTCAAATATGAGAAAGTTACAATATCATATGATATTTACATTAAATATAGGACAAGACACTAATATTTTAAAGGACCCTGGAAGACACTGTTAGAGAACTCAGGGAATCCATCCCCACTGCCCACTCATCCTGCTTTTTGCAAACACTTGATCAAGGAACGAAAGCTCAAAGAACACATGGAATTATAAAGAAAGGACAAGGAACACATGAAGTCTAATAGAAAGGAAGAAAAACAGAAGATTGACTCAGAAAAGCCTGACCTGTTTTTCAATCTTATTTAGATGAGTTTATAGACATAAACAGTCTGCTAAACCTGCAATGTTCTGAACTTGTCATGTGCCACTTCTGAAAGTTGAACTGTAGATATACTCAGGAGTTGCAGTGGAATATGTGCATTGTGCTTGCCACAACTTCCATGAATATTTACAATATTGCTGGCTGTGCTGGTTCAGGAAATCCTTCCAGAGACCCAGGGATGATGCTCTGAGTTGCTCCCACCCCCATACCACAAAATGAATATGCATACAGCTCTGGATCTGATGTCCTTACTGGTGGGAGAGCCCTTGGAGTTTACACTGGAGAAGAAGCAAAGTTTGAAATGTACAGAGTCAAAAGGATGAGCTAAGAAAATGTTTTCTATAACTCACAGTCTATATAAAAAGCAGCTAGAATGATCTAACCATTCGTTCTGGATATGTATTTAAAAAAGGTTCTAGAAAGGATACCCCCATATTCATAGGAACATTATTCATAATAACTCAGCGGTTGAAGCAAGTTCTTATTGACACAGGCGATGGATCAAATATGGTATATGAACAAAATGCAGCATTATTTAGCCTGAACAAGGAAGGAAATTTTGAGTCACACTGCCATATTGATGAACCTCAAAGACATTGTGCTACGTGTAAAAAGCCAGTCACAATAGGATGAATACTATGATTCTACTTACATTAGGCATCAAAGAAGTCAAATTCCTAAAAACAGAAGGAGAATATGAGTTACTAGGAAAATTGTTCCATGGGTGTAGCGTTTCAGATTTGCAACATTAAATAGTCCTGGAACTCTCATAACACAACTGTCACACTGTACACTTAAAAATGTTAAGAATTTTGCTACATTTTAAAGCTATGATAAGAAAAAAAGAGGAAATTTGGTGGTATACACATGATGACACTGATAATTTGGGACACTGAAAGAAACTTTTTAAATTACATTAATTCAAGGAAATTAGGATCAATTACTTCTAGAGGAAATACTGAATTACTTGTCTGTTCTTTCAATAATAATTGTACTATAGAACTGTTGATTTTTGAAATGGTCACTAAGAAGTATATAGCCAAAAATGTGCAGTTAAAAAAAAAGATACATAGAACTGTGTCAGTCACTTAATAAAAATATTGTTATTTTTCAGGATTTTGTGACATTTATTTGTCAAACTTTAAAAAACATTTAATATTTGTGCCGTTGTTCCTCATTCTGAATAAGGAATCATTTTGTGCCTAATTTCACATTCTTGATTTCCTATTTCTTTAAAGAATGACTTTCTAGCGTATAAGTCTCAAACTTTATAAAATGTAAATTCTTTCCCAAATTTAAACAATGGTCATTGTATCTAAAAAGAAAGAATTCCAAGTGTACTTATTGTAAATATTTCATTAATACTGCCAAAAGCAATAATGGGGAAGGATTCTATGGGTTTTCACACTAACTTGCCCTTTTACAGAAGTTTATCATACATTTCAAGAATGTATAGACTTGGTTTTAAGTACTGTACTTTTCAGGTTTCCATTAGTCCCTGATGCAATTTCTTTCAGCCTGGATCAAGTAGAAATGTGAAAAAAAAAATCCAATGATATTAGCAAGTAGAAGATCTATCTGTTGCCATATTTTGTGGTGAATCCACACTAGACAGCAGTTTATATATGGCTTGATTTGTCTAAGAAAGCTCATTTGGAGGTGTCAAGGAGTGGAGAATTATTTCAGTCTTATTAATATCCTATTAACTACGTGTGGGATAATTATATATGTTTAGACAAAGATGGAGAATTTAAAATTTCGAACATGGACAACTCAATATTTATCAAAGCCCAAGGTATAAATGTACCAAAACATTATATGGTATGCCATAAATATGCAAAATTATCTCTCAAGTAAAATTTATAAGTAAATTTATTTCCCTTGACATTATGGTCTCAGAGTGCATAGTAAAATAAATCAGGCATGCGGTTTAAGCGTCCCATGGTTTCTCTTATATGAGAAACTCAAAGTATGGCTAAAGAGCAAAATAAAAGGTAATAGAAAGTAAGCAGATAGATCTTTCTCAAAGGGGAAGGGGAGTAGGAAATAGGAGAAAAGGGGAGGGAGGAAGGGGGAAAGGAATGATAAAAATAAGATGTGTTATGTACATGTAACAGCTTCATGCAAGGAATGTTTGCACCATGCACTGCAAACACACAGAAAAAAAGAGAAAGGAATCAAGAGAGGGATGGAGAAGGAGGAAAAGAAGGGAAAGGACATGATAATGGGGTTTAGGGTGAGCTATACATATGTACCAATTCCCCACAAGGAATATAAGCAGATACTACAAACATGTGCTAATGAAAAAGAAAAAAATTGTAAATCCAAGTCAAAACTAGTTATCAAAACCCTACAAACAGAAATATCTACAGTGTAAAATACTTTACATGTCCTTAAACTACAGATTAAAGTAGTTAAAGGTGAGTAAATTGGTTAATTGCTGGTCTCACAAAGTGTTTAGGAAAAGGAAAGGACATGATTTCATTTTTCATCCTATGTTTAGAAAGATCGTGTGTTTGGAAAACCTAAAAGATTAATACAAATGTCAGGAGAAAATTAAAATTATACTCAGCAACATGTGAGATGAGAAAACTAAAGTAACCCAAAAAATATTTTCATGGTAAATTGCATGTTCTAATATATCTAATAAAGACTGAGAACACTCAAATTATGTGAAAAATTTGACTGCATGCTGCTTTAAAAATGAAATATAATTATATTACTCATAATAAATAAGAAATATTACTCATCATGACCTATAATAATAGCTCCTAACATTTGGTCTCAGTATCTTTTTACTGCCCTAAAAATTACAGAAGACTGCAAGTAGTTTTTGTTTACTCAAAACCCTATACAGTACCTATGAATATAGATTATATTACAAATTAAAACTGAATTTTCCATTTGGTCACGTTGATTGATCTAGAGAGGGTAAAATTCACTCTTTATGTATGATAACACATGGATTTTGATAAATTTATACAGTTGTGTATCCACCAACATACAAACTCTGTTTGAGATCAAGTATAGTTTTGTCTTTTCCAAGTATCATGTAAATAAAATTAAATGCGATTTAGCCTATGGAGTCTGACTTTTTCCCTTAACATAATGCTTTTTTTAGCATAATGCTTTTGATATTCATCCAGGTTTTACAAGTGTCAGCATGTTTGTCCTTTACCTTGCTGAGTAAGGGATATAGCTGCTCCCAGATTTCTTTATCTATGCACTAGTCAATGGCTATCTGGAGCTTTCTGATTTGAAGGGATTGCAAAGTAAGTTTCTATGAGTGTCTATTTCTAAGGATTTGTGTGGACATATGTCTTCTTTTCTGTGGATAAAGACCCAGGAATTGGTTTGCCATACTATATGGAAACTATATGCTTAATTCATAAGAAATGTCCTAAGATATGATTCCAAAGTAATTGATAAATTTTGCATTTCTAATAACAGTACATGAGAGTCCCACTCATACCAGCACTTGCTATTTTCTATTAAAATTATTTCAGCTACTTTAATTAACTAGAGTATTCTTGTGGTTTTACTTCACATTTCCCTAATGACAAATGATTGTGAGCTCATTTGTAGGTACTTACTTGCTATGCTGTATCTTTCCCTTGGACGTATCAGGCTGTTCAAATCTTCTACTCATTGGGTTGTTTGTTTTCTTATTAATTACTCTTGTTAGTTCTTTTTTAAATTTTTATTTAAAGAAGAAAAAATGTAAAGGGTAGCGATAATACAGAATTTCAAAAAAAAAAGATAAACAGTAAGAAATCACTACTTGATAAATTACATATTGTCCTCTTAGAAATGGCTGTTCAAGTTAAAAAATTAAAGCATACAAAGTAGATATTCAAACAGTGAGACTGTAAACAGCTGTGCATGCATGAGTCTCTACATGTATTTCTAACCTTTCAGTATTAGAGGGAAAAACAAAACCTAGCAAGACAAAAAAATATTTCCTATAAAAACATGAAACAAAAAAGTCATATAAAACCACAGTACAAGGTGATTTACAATGATTACTGTGTTGTTTCTTATTATCTTCGATAGAATGTCTATATCATTAGGCATAATTGAACATAGCAGTATAATTGAATATAGCAGTACATAATAATATTAGTAAAAAAAACATTGTAGACAGTATAAAACTTCTAAGGCAAGTAATAATCAAATTAGAGTGGATATTCTAGTGGATCTTGTCATCTTCAGTGCAGTTGCCTATACTCTCAGACTTGATATTATCAATCATAACAGCTTTGAATAAAATCCATCAATACAAAATAGTGATCTAACAAACCAGATTTGATTATGATCAGTCATGGTAAAACAGTGTAGGTTATAGAGAGTTTAGATTAAGTTAATAGGAAATTAAGGATGATTACTGTAATATCCCAATATTTTTGGGATTACTGTCTGTGCCCTCAAATCTAGTACAGGTAGAATGACTGGAACAGAATGTAATATATCTAACCAGAGTGATGTGAGTAATGTGGGTTTTAAATCCTGGTACACTATTAACAATATAGCGTATCAAGGCCATCTATGTTAGAGATTCTAGCCATCCTTCTCTGCTTGATTTCTGCTATGCTGTTTCTTTCTGCCTTTGTTTGTCTACTTTCTCCTTCATTGTACTGCCTGCCCCACTCATTGAGGCCTTTCTGCCACTGTTCCTAAAATCCTGGTATTTTTTTTTCTCTCTCTCTAGAATGTGCTTCAGTATTCTCTGTAGGGTTGGATTGGTGGTCACAAACTCCCCCAGTTTCTCTTTGTCATAGAAGCATCTTGTTTCTCCATTAATTTCTAATGACAGCTTTGCAGGGTACATCAATCTGGGCTGGAGGTTATTTTCTTTCATGGCTTGGAATACTTCGCTCCAAGCTCTTCTTGATCTGATGGTCTGTGTCGAGAAGTCTGCCGTTATCTTGATGGGCTTACCTTTATAGGTAATCTGTTTCTTTTCTCTGACAGCTTTTAATATTCTGTTTTTATATTGAATTTCTGGTATCTTGATTATTATATGTCTGGGTATAGCTCAGTTTGGTTGTAGGTGGCTGGAGTTCTGTATGCCTCACATAACTGAATGTCATTTTCTTTTCCCATGCTTGGGACATTTTCCTTAATTATTTCCATGGATAGCCTTTGCAATTCGCCTGTTTGTATTCCTGCTTCTTCATTCACATTTCTTATTCTTAAATTATAGATTCTCTTGTCATCTTCTAGCCTTTGTATTGTTACTGCCTGTTTCCTTGTTATTTTTAAGAGATCTTTCCTTTCATGATCATACTTTGCAAACTTGTCTTCAAGTTTTGATAGTCTATCCTTAGTTTCTTTTAAGGAGTTTTGCCAGCTTCTTTCAATGGAACTTTTAATTTCCTGGTAATCTCTTTGAATCTGCTTCATGTGTTCTATATTTTCTTTATATTCTTTATTGAATGTTTCTCTCCTTTTTTTGTGTGTTCCTCCCTTCTTCCATCTATGTCTTCCTGAGAAATGCTTAGCATTTCTTTTGTTACTCTACTCATATCTTGCTTTACCTGATTTAATATTTCAGTTTTGAGCTCGTCTACAAGGTTCTGAAGATATCTCTTAATGTCTATTGAAGCCATGTCTGATGTTGCATGTTTGCCACCCTCAGTCTCCCTTGTTTTTCCCTCTCCTGGACCAGTGCTCTCAGGGTTCTGGGCTGGGACCTCCTCTTGCCTCTATCTCCTGTCATGGTCCTGGCTTCCTCCACACAGGTGTACAGTGGAGGTCCCAGTCCCCTTCCCTGTCAGCCACGGTTCCTCTGAAGCATGCTCATGAGGTAACTCTGCCCTCTCCTGCCTGATTTTGTCACTGAGGTGTAAGCAGTGGCTGCGTATATGGCCCCTCCCCACTGGGCCAGTCAAACTTCAGGGGCTTCACCAGGTTATTGCATGCTAGGCACAGGGAATCGATTTGGAATGGCTCATTGGGTTCCGGCCAGGGGCGTGACCCAGTCCAAGCAAATCCCACGAATATGCTCTGGGGAGGAAGCAACCAACTGAAGTCACTGTTGCTCCCAGTTCAGGCTCCTCTTGCCCGATTCCAACATGTCGCCCATTTGGTCACACCCTTCCTCTTATCCCAGCACCGACCGTGGATTAATGAAGGTCTTTTCACTGGCTCCGCTCTCCAATGGGCTGACAAACTCCTGACTTCAGTGCACCTGTGGCTCCTGTGAGTGGCAGAGAGAATGAGTTTTGGTGGCTCTGCCAGCTGGTGCGAATTTGTGAATTCAGGCTGGCGCAAACTTGGTGGGTCACAGTGAAAACACCATCTCCAGTAATTTTAGCTGTTCTAATTGCAGCCCCGAGACTGTGTGCTTGATGAGCTTTTTTACATTTTAATTTCTTCCTATGTCAAGAGGATCCATTTCCCTCTGTTTGGGTCTCTCCAGGATGTTTTATTCTGGCATATGAGTTGTTTCTCCCAGGAGGCTTTGTATTTTGTTGCTCACTGATCAGCCATCTTTAGCTCCTCCCTCTTGTTAGTTCTTTATATCTTCTGGATACCAGCCCTTTGTTAGACACGGATTTTGCAAATATTTTCTTTTATTCTGTAACTCATCCTTTCCTGTCTCTGTCTCTTTCCCTCCCTCCATCCCTGCTGCCTTCTCTCCCTTCCTTCCTTCCTTCCTTCCTTCCTTCCTTCCTTCCTTCCTTCCTTCCTTCCTTCCCTGCTTCCTTCTTTCCACAGTGCCTTCCAAGACTCTGACGAAGCTGAGTTTATCAATGTTTTATTTTATGGTTCAGGCTTTAACGTCTGAGAGTTTTTCTGAAAATAATTGACCTTGTGAGCTCTCTGAAAATGTTTCAGGGACTCCAAGGAATCCTGACTATGTTTGAGGTTTGTAGCTCCAAAATGTAAGAAAAATTAAGCACAAATTATGAGTAGCAGTATTAAATTTCACGTTAATTAGTTAACTAACTCAGAGCTATATTTGTAAAAAGACAAAACATACTTTCATATCATGAAACTTCTCTGTAGGCAATTACAAGTGATTTAGAAAATAGCTCAATGGTTGAGTACTTACCTAGCATGTGCATGGCTCTGGGTTAGATCCCCAGCCCTGCAAAACCAACCAATCAAACACTAACCAACCAGCGAAACAAACAGAAATATTTTATGCTTAAATTTATAAAAGATTTTCAAATCCTTACTTAGAAGCAGATCCAGAGATTAAACTTTCATATTAATTAATTGAGAAAGATGAGATACAGATAATGTTTGCAGTGTTCAAAAAATAAAAGAATAATAACAGATATGTTTAAGTAAAATAGTGATAACTAAATACTGATAAAATGATTAAAAAAGAAAGATAAACCTTTAGGAAGTTCAATGAATATAATGTAAATGATTTTTAAAATAATAACATTTTTTAAAGTTCTAGTTTACATTGTCTTACAACTTTGAAAATCTTTTTTTTTTTTTGTACCAGGAATTGAACTCAAGATCATGTGCTTGCAAGGCAGGCATTTATGCCACTGAGCTAAATCTCTGGCCTTACTTTGAAAATCTTAATGATAGATAATTTTAAAATAGAATTTCAAAATCACACATGAAGAAAAAAATACACTCATAAATGTAAAAGAAGTTGACAGATATAACCATTATCACCAAAATTGCTGGTGACCAGTTTTTGTGGGAATTACTCTTGAAATTTTAATGAACAAATTATATGTTTTAACAGCAAAAGTATTTTAGATATCAGGAAAAGGTGGAGTGATTTTGTGAAATGATTATAAAACTTGCACCCAACATAGAATAAAAGAAAACTATATTCCATTCCTTTCTTTTCAAAATGTTCAATGGGACACTTGAATGTCCAGTGAGAGACTAATAGTTACCCTATAGAGGGAGTATTCTCGGTATTTTGGCATATATGTTTAATATGCCAGAGATACAGCAAATCTTAACAGAATTCATTAGTACATGGTTTCTTTATGGCCAAAAGTATGCAATTATATGTTGTAAATCTCTATGATTTATTTGATCATAACAACCCCTTTCACTCATTCACTTCTTTTCTTCTCCCCAGTGTATACCTACTACCTGTTCAGTGACTGACCCTCGAATGTTCCAGATACTGGTATGTTTCCACAATCCTCAGCTACTAGAAAGGCTGCCAGAGACCAATCTTCCTAATTAGCATAGATTTTGAAATCCTAAGATTAAACTGACACTGGCATGGTATTCGCAGAACCATCTATCATCATCTTGTAGATTTTACCCTAAGAACGAACAGTTGATTTATTATTACAAAACATGGTAATATAAATACTTCAACAGGTTAGATTTAAAATATGGTCATTTAAACTGATGGCAAAATAAGATCTCATAAAACAAAAGTTTCTTTAGGAAACTGGCAAGAGATCAAGGAATCTTTGTTCCAAAGCTGGTGAGATCGATGGGTGGTATCCCCAATCTTGCCAGTGGAAATATCACTGGCACTTTAGTTCTGGGGAACTATTAAATGATATGAATATTTCCAATGGGGAAAAATCTTTAAAAATGTACTATCTGAAGATGGTTTAGGTTCTAAGAATGATGAGCTAGGAAGAGACAGAAGGAGTGGAGAGCACGGGTGAAGAGTGCCTTATATTTATAAACTTGATCTCATTCTTTAGAAAGCACTCCCTCTACCCTCTTTCCTGACTCTTGCCCCATAGTCAGAAAGCTTTGCAGCTAAGGAAAATGCATGTAAGTTTCCAAGTAAAACTCACAGCTGGCCCTGGGGTAAGGAGCATATACACAGTTACCTGCAGTCGTGGGTTAAACTGTTACCGAGGTTCTTGGGCCCTATCAGGAAGACAATCTGTGGCTGGGCTGGCTGGGCTGAGGGAACAGGTTTTCATGGTGCAGTAATAATTCTAATCGCTCTATGACCCAGGTTCCCAAGAGTCGTGAGTGCTCCCAGGAGCGGCCAGTTTATCAGTGGCTTCCTTGCAGTTGAAAGGGACGCTGAAAGGTTCCACCACGGTTATCCAATCTGGACTTTCTTCCTTTAGGAAGTGTCAAGCTACTGTGGCTTGGAAGACTGTGCTGCAGTTTCTTCCTACCTCAGAGTGGCAGAGAAAGCCCAGGCACAAGGCAGTAATGTCTTTCAGGGCATTGTGGCAGCCTGGAGCCATAGCATCTTGCTAATGTATCACAGACACAACCACGAAGAGCCAGTGATGCTGGCAGTGGAGGGCCTGAATGTCTTGTACATCTATTCGTTACCTTCAAGGTCAGCAAGGGAGCACCTGGCACCACAGATGCTGACTCCTGCAAGCTGCTTGCCTGTAAAGACTTCTCTCTGAACAGGCTATTCGAATAAAGCATTATTCAGAATCTCACATTATACAGGCTCAAATGGTTATTTCAAAAATCTGGCTTTTGTAGAATATGCTATACTTGAACAGATTCACAATTGTGTAATAGTTGCAAATTTTATTTCACATTTTACAGACTCTGGTAGCAACAGCAGTGGGACAACTGAGGCATATCTTGTTTGGACTCAGCCTGAGGGAGTGTGCATTCATGTGTAAGTACAGAAAACAACACTGAGAGCGTCTGTGCATCTAAGTGCACATGTATGTGTTTTAATTATATATGTGTTTCCATGGCAACATCTGGAGATGCAGTAGACCAAGCAACAAAATTTGACAAATTATTTTAACCAACCTTTTGTCGCTGTGAATTTACAACTGTGTGTGCTTAGTTAGAGTTTTCCTTTTTTCACCACGGTTTTAGGATCTGCCCTATGCACATAGTAAATGGTGGTCAATTAAATACTAAAAACCACCCTAAAGCAACTTTGGCACTGCTATAGCAATTATGGTTAATTTTTCAATCGGCCTTCATTTAAAGGCCTAGAGTAAATTTTTTGTTTTGCTTTATGAGAAGGAACAAGTAGTGGAAGGTTTCTACTGCAAAGACTTTATTAAAATACAATACTCTAAAGCATGTAGTTTAAAGATTGTAATTTTATACTGCCAGTACGATTTAATAATGTCATTTACACTAAACAGAATATAATGGCATCAGAATAATGGCACACACTAGAAAGGTATTAAGCTAAACATTAGAAGTGTTGCTTCATACTTTTAGGTGTATGAATAATTTATAGTATATAACTGGGAATTTAAATGAGAAGTAAGGAATTGTGAGAAAAAAAATCACCAGTGCAACCGTAGAGTCTGACTGCTTTTAATGTACAGTCCTGAAATTGATTCATAGACCACTCAATAATGCTAAAAAGATTTTAAAGTGTAAATTGTAATTGAAACTGACCAAAATTTACCATATTGTCTAGGGCCAGTAATCTTCCTTATGCCTCATTTTGTGAACTGTAGCATTGTGTAATTTGGATGCTGGAATGGGGAAAGATATGAGAAGCTACTTTGAGGGTTTTACTATTATTGTATTGAGGAAAACAGAGGTGTGAAATGGACCATGACTACTCAGCCTCCTTAATGTTTAGGAGAGTAAATCTTTTTGCATAGATTGTATGATTATTTTTACATTGACACATAATTATACATATGTAGGATTATGGTATGTTATTTTAATAAATGTATATTATATGTGGTGATCAAATCAGGGTAATTAGTACTTTCTTCATCTAAACCACTTATCATTTCTTTATATTGAAAATATTTTAAATCCTTTTCCTAGCTATTTTGAAATTTACAGTAAATTACAATAAATTATGCTACAGAGCACTCCAAATTATCCTTATTTCACTCTATTTTTATACTCCATCACTGACTTCTCTCTGTCTTCTTTTTCCTCTACATTTTCCAGGCTCTTTCAGCCACTATTACACTCTTTATTTGTAGAGAATCAGCTTATTAATCTCTGCACGTGAGCAAAAACACGTGGTATTTGTTTTTCTCTACCTAGTTTATTTCACTTAAGATAGAGTCAGCTTGATCCATGTTGCACAAATAAAGAGATGTCATTTTTAGAGCTAGATGATATTCTGCTATGTGATAGACTTTTTAGAAAGAAAACCATGTCTTTACAGCTTGTTTGAAGATTTTGTGCAGATCTATTCCATTTTTCTTTTAATTGACCTTTAATCCTCAACACATAGCTCCTGTACTCCCAGTTGTAGCTTGGCTGTGTCCCAGCCCCATCCTGCAGCACCTCAGTTTTAATTCTCACTCACGCCCTTCCCTCCATTTTATTCTTGTTTCTTAGTTCAGATTTCTGGGGCTGGAATCTTACTGGCTCAGCTTATCTTTCAATGGCAACCCTGAATGCTAGGTCAGTAGAGGCAGATGGATTGAGGCAAGATACTCCCACCCAGTTCAATAAACTCTGGTCAGCGGGGTGAGGGGGAAGTTCACATGGTGTGAAACATCACTGACCAGGCAGCAAGAGACCCTTTCAGCAGGGACATTTCACCAGGGCGGAGGTGTGGACAGGGCGATGCTGATGGACACCCAACATTCATCTGGACATAGTGAATGACTTTGGGTTGTGTGAAGAAACAAGATGCTTCTTTCCTTCAGGTCTTTGTAGACATAATTTCCCCTGGCTAGTTTCTATAATGGCTCTCAAGATGCTCTGTAAATAAACACATTCCCTTGATTTAAACCTTGAAAGTCCCTCCCACCATGGGAACTATGTCTGCATTTTCATTCAGTGTGGTTTGATCCTTGCGAGGTGAAGAAACAGAATCTTGATGCTGGGGAGAGGGGGAGTGGGTAGAGAAAGTGAACATAAGCTATAAATACTTTCCTCTGATTGGTTAAACACAGTTTCTGGGCAACGTTGTGCTATTATACATGCTGATTTTGCAATGGGAGGGTGCAGAGAGAAAGGAAGTTAGAAAGATAAACTGAGGGTGTTCTTTCATTAGTATTCAAAGTTGAAGGAGGGTAAATGCCAGCGAGAGGGAAGAGATGAAGTTTTCTAACAAGCTGCTGGGGAAACTGTCAGATCAAGCTTGACACTAGAGAACAAACTGCTAAAAGATGGTTTCAAGTGTTTGAAAGAAGCAGCGCTGTGGAGGATGCTAGTAAAATGTACCTTAGAATGAGTTTCCCTAAAAAATCAATGTACAGTATTTTATGCTAAGTATTTAGGGGGTCAGGACAACTTAAATTCAGTTATCTGTAGTGTATTCACAGCAAGAGTCATGTGACTGACACACCACTGCCACCTTTTGGAAGTTCACCTGTTTTGTAGGCTGGTCTTTTTAAACTATTGCTAAATTTAAGCTAGACTTTATAAAATTACAGCTATGCAGTAACAACAAAGTAACATGAAAGGGAGGCAGTAATAAATGTGGGACTGAAAAGAGCCAAGACTTCATTCGCTTGTGAAAAACCGAAAAAGAAAAAGAAAAAAAAAGAATAGAGGAAATGCCATTGGTTTTGATGTATGAGATGGCAGAATTAAATTCAAATTTTAGTGTGTATATTTTATGTAACATTAAGCAAATTTTTTCCCTCATTATCCATCCATCCACCAAATATATAATAAGTGCTCATTCTGTCCTCAGCTCTGTGCTAGATGGTAAACATAACAAGGAGAAAAATATGCCATATAATCTATGCCCTCTGGAATGCTCATCTAGAAACTGTCAATTTGTATTTAAAATATGTATACAGTTTTATTTCTCATAGTTTTTCAGACTGAGAGAAATATATCTAAGTAGTTTACTTTTCTCCAAATTTAAAGAGTTCTGATATAGGCTTAGTGCAAATACTTCATGTCTTATAAATATTGTGTTATTTATTATTCCCATAGCATCTTCCAAAATTTCAGCCTGGAATTATGTTAGTATTGGTAATGAATACATTTATACTAAGAGCATAATTAACTAAAGTTTCAGTGATTCTTAAGTCACAGAGGTAAGTACATTAGGTAGTTTGATACAATTTGTGTCGTATGTAAGAAGAATCATTTTCCAATGGATTGTACATGCCATAAATTCTTCATGGAAGCCACTGGAAAATAAATTAAAAATCTATAAGATTAATTGTTCCATGAAGGCTTTGTGAAGAAAAGGCTTTTTATGAACTGTTTTTATGAAGGGAGGGAAAAGTAAATGTGTTTACCCAGGGAGGGTACACAGAGTGTAGAGTGCAGCTTGGGAGGAGGCTTGGCTGTGGGTGGGAGTGGAATGAAAATAGGAAAGAAAGCTGTTTGCACATGTGCTCGCAGAAGCGAAGCAAAGCTCCACGGAGGAATAAAGACATCTAAAGGGAACGAGGGGGAAAGGAACCATGATAAAATAGGTGAATCCGAACCTGAAGTGCGAAAGAAAACTTCACAGTGCAACACTGCTTTCTATTGTTAGCAAGGTGGTCGTGAGGGGGAAAAGCACTGCTGAAGTTGGACTCTGCCATTAAGATGGTAGAGGGAGATTTAGTGCCCCAGGAACTAAAGGTAAGGCAGATATGCCGCCTTGCATATGGTAGGAAAGTGATCGTTCTGGCTCAGATGTGCTGCCTGGGACTATGGCAGTTAACTTGTCCTTTATAACCCTTGGAAGAAGGTAAACTCTCATCTTGCCAGGGGCAGTAAGATTCCAGACCTGGAAATAGGGGACCAGCTCTCCAACTGGGATATAGGAATTCAGGAAAAGGAAGAACAGGGGCAAAAGTGGAACAAGTCTACACAGAGAACAGAAAATACAGATCAAGCTTAGGAAGCAGATAGAGCCTGGAAATATAACTAGAGGCCCCCAGACAAACGAATTGGGAACTTTTCAAAATGTGACCTAGATTGTGTGTGAGGGCCGTGAAGTGAATGGGAACTCTCACAACGACTAATCTAATTTGGGCTTTGATGTTAGACAGGGGTTCCGGAGAGTACAGCTGTAGAAAGACCCAATATAAAAGAGCACTGACTGAGGCAGAGACATTTAATAAGTCCTAAAGAGTGGGTCAGGTGATTTAGCAAACGTATCAACAGTCTGGGAATTGTTTTACAAAAGATCATTTACCTCTAGAACTATCTGAGAATCATTTTGTGCTTCTCGAAGTCTTTCATATGTCATTGTCTATGTCATTTTTTATCACAGGCAGGATATGGAGAACTGGCATAAAAATGAGGTCATATTTTCCAGGAGGTGCTCAGTGAGAGTGGTAGAGAACAAGCTGAGATTATTTTCTCTGTGTGCAAGTGCAGCTTCACAAGTGTGTCTCAAAGCACTAGTTGTTATTACCTAAAGTGTGTAAGCTGTTTCTTAAGCAGATATACCCACCTCATTCTTTGGGATCACTCCCACAATTCCTGACACCTTAAAGTGTGAGTAGTTAGATGAACACTGGTGGTATTATTTCACTCACTGATGCTTAAATCCATTGTACAAATATTTATTTCACAGTGTATGCCAGGTGTTAGGCTAGGTGTTGGGAGTACAGAGGTGAAGAAGGTAAAATCTGCTCTCGTGGTGTAGACAGTCCACTGCTGATGGGTGTGAGTAGGAAATAGGAAATATATTAAATATACAAGATAGTTTTACATCGTAATATGGAGGGCAGAAAAAATTAAAATGGGATGATATGATGACAAACAATGAAGAGAGGATTGAGTGATCATGAAAGAGCTTCTCTGAGGCAGTAACATTGGAGCTGGAACCTCAAAGAAATGATGTGAAAGTGCCTGGGCTGATGGTGCATGCCTGTGACCCAAGCAGTGTGGGATGCTGAGGCAGGAAGATCACAAGTTAGAGCTTAGCCTGGGAAATCCTTATTTAAAATAAAAATAAAGAAAAGGTTTGAGGATGTAGCTCAGAGTGAAAGGCTCTGGGTTCAATCACTAGTACTGTATCACACACACACACACACACACACACACACACACACACACAATTTTCTTAAACTCTTGTAGAGTGGGAAACCTTTTAATAAAAACCAATCTTCTTTTCTTAAGACCAAAATTTATCTCCTTTTTTACTGATAATCATTATTTTGAATAATGTGACCAAAGTGTCAACTTTATTAAGATAAATCTGATATTTTTGTGAATGTAACTAAAATACCAACTTTTTACTCATAAAGCAAATATTGGAAAATGTGGTTTATAGCTGTGGAAAAGTAGAATTACAAATGCTAGCCAATGTGAGAATTAGAATTGTCCACTCAGTTCCCAGCTGGGTGGGATTGGCTTCTCCTTCCTATTGGGGATCCTAAATTTGTGAGACTGACAGCCTAGAGGAACAAGGTAGAAAGAATATTCTGGAAGTGATCTATCTGAAAGTTCAATGGAGCAGTTTTAAGCAGAAAGTGATACCATGTAATATGATAGGATATTATACAATTAGTGGTATAATTCTATTTTCTTTTTTAAAAATGTTTTCCAGTAGTGAGGATTGAACCTAGGACCTTTGCACTGACCTACATCCCCAACTGTTTCTTTTATATTCTATTTTGAGGTAGGGTCATCTTAACATGTTAGGTTATCCAGACTGGGTTTGAACTTGTGAGTGCTGGGATTTCAAGAGCCACACATTGCTCTATGCTTGCTTTCTATCTGTTTTGCTGTATCACACATCCACTGAGAATCTACCAGGTATCAATCACTGTGCCGGAGGCTGGTGAACCAAGCAAGAGTTTCAATCATTAGGAAACTTTTAGTTTTACAACACAGATGACAAATTATTTAGGATCATGGAAGTTTGAGCAAGAGGAATTTCTTTTGGGGTGAGAGATACTTCTTATTTTAGAGATAGAAAGTATTGATTTTAACTGAAAACACAAGGTCTCTGAGGGAGAGGATGATGGGTGAGATTTGGGCAGCAGAACAAATTCGTCCTCGGAATAAAATATGAACTGTTTGGGATTTTCATACTGGCCCTTGATTTTGGTGACTGTAACAGAACACCTGAGAAAATCAATTTAAAGGAGGAAAGAGTTCTTTTGGCTCATACTTTCATGGGTTTCAGTTCATGGTTGACCCAGTTTCTGTGGAGCCTGTGGTGAGGCCATACATCAGGCAGGAGCACATGCCAAAGGAAATTTGTTTACCACATGGCAGCCAGAAAACAAGAGAGAGAGAAGGAAGGGGCTGGAGCCCTCAAATCACCTTCAAGGCACACACTGAGTGACCCAGCTTCCTTCCTGTTATGCCCCAGCTTTTAAATATTATACCACTTCCTGGTGGCAATCAAACCTTTAACACACTGTGAGATTCAAATCTTAGCAGTCTCTAGGACTTGGGCTAAAGTTAAATGTTCCACATCACACCAACGAGCAGCAACTTGGGCCCTTGGGAAAGAGAAGGCCACAGAACAGTCTTTGTGCTGGAGAAGATTCAAGGAACATGGAATGTGAGGTTATTTCCTACTTTGGGCTATAATTATCCCCCATTAGTGGTAATACTATGGTGAAGATGTCTGTTATGTACAGCAACCTCATATGCCAGGTAATTGGGAAGAATGCAAGAGAAAAGAAAAAGTCTATTGTGGGTGGAAATGCTGGCAAAGGGAAAGGTAGCCCTAGGAGGTAAGAGGCTAAATGACAAGAGGCATCAGAGGGAGTCTGACTGGGATATAAACCCATGAAAATCCAAGCAAAGCAGAGAGGCTGCCTAGCGCTTTCCACTGGAGCCATTTCATTTAGACTTTAAAGGAAGTGCAATGACCCAGAGGGATTAAAAACTTGGACACTTTTGATGACAACTATGCTAGGTTCACTCAGAGCTATAGCATAAAATGGCAAATGCAAGAGTCTGAAACATCTGGGGTGACCAGAAGTGGGAGGAACCTCCACAGAAAATTCCGCTCACTTTATAACCAACTCCAGATATGCTTATAGCCATATCCCTTCTTCTTTTAATTAAAAAACAAAAACTAAATATGAGAGAGTTTTTCCAAGGAGGACAATAGCATTGGCCTTGAAACTGAGAGTGGGAGGCTCCCAGGCAGTCAGGATACTCTGGTACAAGAGCCTGAAGCACTTTGAGAACTTTAAGTGAGTTTCAAACTCCTGAAACACAGGACTGGGAGATTGGGGATGAAAGAGTTTTGTCCTAGAATAAATTACATGACATTATAGTGGTGAAAGGTTGAACCAGAGGATATTTACCTTGAGGTCTCTTCCTCCTTCCTCTATTACAACTTCCTTTTTCCTTTCCCAGTGCACTCAGAAAAAGTTCCAATCAGCTCCTTGTGCGTCATCAGTGCCCACCCTAAGCAACACCCCCGGCCAGAGGTTATATGTGAATCCCACATCCCACTTTCTGGTCAGAGGAAGCCAGACCACCTATGGCTGTGGACTCTTGTCCATGTCCTTAGAATAAAGGCTACTTTTTACTTTTATATTTTGCTCTTTTATTGCACGGAAAACAGTAACATAATGGTGCCGAAACCCAGGACAGCAGAGTGGCTCCTGGGAATCTCCTGGTTTGAGCTCCCCTGTTGATCCAGGGACCATTTCTCAGATTAATTCCTCCTTTCAACAGAAGCTGTTCAATTTGTCGCCATCAGCTTGCAACCAACATCGGCCTATCTCATTTATCACAGATGAGCCATTTTCAGTCAGGAGTTTTCTGTTGCCATAGGCCGGCCCACTTCGGATTAAACATTGCCATTCCTGGACTAAGATAGCAGTTCTCACGTTCCTTGGATGGTCTGAGGCAGAGCTGTTACTCTGGTCCTCTGGGATCTCGACCCGTGCCTTTTGTGACAACCAATGAGATCAGGTTGGAGTCTTCCTTAATACACTTCCAAGATAGATGATCTCTTTTGTAAAGTGTGATCTGGGACAATTTTCACATTCCTTGGGAGGGGAGCTAAAGCTCTTACATCCTGAGGCAAAATTATTCTTTGGCTGACTTTTAATTTGATCATGGGAAATACTATTTCATGTTCCCCAAAAAGCACACCTCTGGAGTGCCTGGTTTATAACCTCAGCCTAAAGAAGGCTATAAAAATTTAAAAACTAATCTTTTACTGTCAGGTGGCATGGCTGACCTACAAGCTTAACCGTAGCCCGTGGCCTAAAGAGGGGATGCTTGACCCCTGTATTCTTCAAAATTCATATGACTTTTGTTACACTGGTGACAAGTTAGCAGAAATCCCATGTGTACAGGCCTTCCTTACCCTAAGAACGTGCTCTTCTCTCATTCAGTGATGGACGGCAGCCCAAATATTTCTAGCTAACTCTACTGTACCAGAAACTCTCCCCGCCTCCCCTCCAGACCCCTTAGATGATGTGCTTCCTGTCTTTACTCCTCCTCCTCCATATTCCCAAGATCAAACCCTGCAGCCTTCTCAGCCAAAGGTTTCTGTACCCTCTGCACCATCCTCTCCCTCTCCCTCACCCACAGCGGCCTCTAATCCTTCCCCTAGTTTCTCTCCCCAGTCTCCAATTTCTTAATCTCCTCTGCTTGAGCCATCTGTTCCATCGGATGGTTCTTTGTCCCCTTCTTCTGCATTGCCATTTTCTCCACTGGCTCACCATACTTGGTCTCATGCATTCCAGCCTTCCGGCGGGCCACATGGTTCTCAGCAGTCATCTTGTTGCAGCTCGCATGGAGGACAACCGCCATCTTGCGGCCCTCCGCCACGTGACAGTGTGCCTCCATTTTGAGATGGGTCACAGGGTCAATGGCCGCAATCTTGGGGCCCCTCATCATGTGATCAGCAGCAGCCATCTTGCTGTGGGTCACATGATAACCAGTCACCAATTTGTGCTCCCTCACTGTGCTACCATCAGTAGCCATCCTGCTTCAGGTCACATGGTTATCCACCAACATCCTGTGTTTCCCTGTTGCATGGTGACAAGTGGCAGTTTTGTAGCCAATCATCAGGTAATTGCCCACACATGCCTGCTGGATAGTTGGCCGCAGGTGGCCATCTACACCACAGCCTTCCCAGGCTCAATCTCTACTCCTGCTTTGGGAACAGACTGGCCCCAAAGGATTAGTTCATATTCATGTTCCTTTTTCCCTTTCTGACCTATCTCAGATTAGCCATAAATTAGGTTGCTTCTCTATTGACCCACAGAATTATATTACAAAATTTGAACTTATAACTAATTGTTATGATTTACATTTCAAGGATATTTATGTTATTCTGAACACCAACCTCAGCTCACAAGAGAGAGCTCAGCTGTTGCAATCAGCTCAAGAAGAAGCCAATCACAGACATAAAGCAATACTGCTGAGGATGACCCTGGGTCTACTGCAGTGCCTGAAAAGGATCCTAACTGGAATTACCAAAATGGAGAAGGTTCTTATAAAATATATAAGGTGATTGAATATATAATTGTGGGCCTTAATAAAATAGCTCACAAACAAACTGACTATAACAAACTTTTAGAACAGATCCAAGAAGCTAGTGAAAGTCCAGCTGTGTTCCTGAATCAGCTTAGGGATAGCTTAACTAAGTTTACTAATGTAAACCCAGATTCTCAAGAAGAGACAATTGTTATTAACTTATTTTATTTCTCAGTCTGCTCCTGATATTTGTGCAAAATTACAAAAGGTTGAATGTGGCCCTCAAACCCCACAGGGAGACCTTCTTAATATAGCTTTCTGTGTTTTCAACAACAGAGAAAAAGCTCAAAAAGAGGAAAAAGAGGCACAAAACAAGAAACTTGCTAAATATCAATCTGATCTTTTAGCAGTGGCACTTGGGGCTCCCAGGACAGGAAAGCCAAAACAAGGTGGAGCTGCCTGAGCCCCTCCCAGACCAGGCTTCAAGTGCAACAAAGAAGGACATTGGGCAAGAGAGTGCCCAACCCTGGCGTTCCTCTGGGGTCTTGCATCTATTGCAATCTCAAGGGCCATTTGAGGAGCGACTGTCCCAGCCACCAGAGAATGGGTAAGCCATGCTCTAATTCCTTGCTCTCACAGGAAATCTCGTCACCACCATATTCATCACTGACTGATCTACTCGGATTTGCTGCTGAAGATTGACGGGGCTCAGGGGCCACAGCCCCCATTAAGGAATCGTTCTTGGAGTCCCGAGTCTCACTGGAGGTCTCAGGTAAGACACTATCTGTACTTGTAGACATGGGGGTGACTTATAGTGTACTTCCTGAGTTTTCAGGCCATTGTATTAAGTCCTCAGTCTCTGTAGTGGGTGTTGATGACCAACCTACACAACCTTTGCAGACAGGGCCTGTTCATGCAGGTTCCAGACTCTCTTCTTTACCCATAGCTTCCTAGTAATTCCAACATGTCCCACACCCTGTTTAGGTAGGGATCTTCTTCAAAAGCTTAACTTTTCCTTTACCTTCTCCCTCCTCACAGTTCTCGTCCTTCAGACACCCTCACAGTGTGCCACAAAGCCATCGCCTCCTCTCCCTTCTTCTCTGGTTGATCCCATAGTTTGGGATACCTCCAATCCCACTTGCGCTACCCATGCCATGCCTATTTTAATTCATCTTAGGGAATCCTTTAATTTTTCCTTGCGTTCCCCAATATCTCATAGCTCCCAAACATTGACAGGGACTTAAACCTATAATCAAGCACCTTTTAGACAATGGTTTTCTTAAACCTACCCATTTGTCCTATAATACTCCCATTCTCCCGATACTCAAGTCTGATGGGTCTTATTGTCTAGTGCAGGACCTTAGGATAATCAACAGTGCCGTTACACCAATCTACTCAGTGGAACCAAACCCTTGTACCAGGCTCTCTCATATCCCTTCCTCCACCACTCACTTTACAGTCGAAGATCTCAAAGATGCCTCTTTTACCATCCCCCTACACCCTGATTGTCAGGATTTCTTTGCGTTTACAAGGAGTGATCCAGACCCTCTCAGGTCTCAACAACTTACTTGGACAGTGCTCCCCCAAGGGTTCAGGGATAGTCCTCACTTCTTTATCCAAGCTCTTGCTGCTGACCTTGCAGCATTTGATCTCAAACCTAGCACTCTCCTTCAGTACATAGATAACCTTCTTTTATGTTCTCCATCCCATACACTAGCCATACAGCATTCAGCTAGTCTTCTTAATTTTCTTGCCAGTCATGGGTACTGGGTTTCTCCTGCTAAAGCCCAAATAGCTTCCCCAAAAGTCAAATGTCTAGGTCTCTCTCTCTCAGTCCTACCACTCATTCTCTCACCGCAGATCGTAAGGCAATGCTTCAGGATCTCCAGGTGTCCACAACCAAACAACAGGTCATACCTTTCCTAGGTTTAGCTACTTTCTTTCATCTCTGGGTTCCTAACTTTGCAGCTCTAGCCCAACCCCTCTTCAAAGCTTCTAAGGGCCCCTTATGAGAACCCTAGACCCCACTATGCCCATACACACCTCCTTTCATAAATTGAAAGAAGCTCCCCTAAGGGCTCCAGCCCTTACCATTCCAGATCCCTGCAACCCTTCACCCTATGCACTACCTCTCAGGGTCACAGTGCTGTAGGTGCACTAGGACACAGCAAGGGACTTTCTTTTCAAGCGGTAGCCTACTTGTCAAAGCAGTTAGACAACACAGTAAGAGGACGGGCACCTTGCCTCCGAGCCCTTGCAGCTGTAGCCCTACTGATACAGGAAGCTAAAAAGTTTACATTAGGGCAGTCTATTACAGTACACTCACCTCGTCATCTAAGTGAGCTTATCTCACATAAGACACTCCCTGCCCTGATGACCCCTTCTCGCCTTTAACAAGTCCATCTAGCCCTCTCTCAGGACACTTCTATCTCTGTTGCAACTAGTGGTTCTCTTAATGTGGCAACTTTGCTTCCCACCACAGAGGGCCGCCCTCACCATGACTGTATTGAGGTCTTACAGATGACCCCCACCCCTTTCCCTCACATCGGTAGCACACCTCTCTCTTTAGCCCTTGACACATGGTTCATAGATGGCAGTTCACCAAACACAGACAATCAAAAGAGAGCAGGATATGCATTAGTTAACCAGTCAAAAGCTATAGAAGCTAGTCCACTGCCACCTAGGACATCCTCCCAGAGGGCAGAACTTATGCCTTTACAAGGGCTCTTACACTAGTAAAAGACAAAGGCATAAATATATACACTTAACTTTTAGCATTTTATACTCCCATGCCACTATCTGGCAAGAAAGGGGTTTTACCAACTCTCAGGGAACCCCATCATTAATGCACCTCTTATCCTTAAACTCCTAGAGGCAGCACAACTCCCAAAGCAAGCAGAAGTTATTCATTGTAGGGGACACCAGGATTCTGCAGATCCCACTGCTCCAGGCAATGCCTTTTCAGATTCACAAACCAGGTTAACAGCACAAAGGCCTTATCTTTCTCATCTTCTCCCGTTAGTCCCAAACAGTCTACCTCAACCTAATTATTCACCAGAGCAACTACAATTACTCCATAAACCAGGTTACACACAAAACACTCAGGGATAGATTTTCCAGGGACCAAAACTTGTTCTCTCAGATCAGCAGGCCTTAGACATCATCACTGACTTACATAACTGTTTCCATGTAGGATCACAGGCCCTATACAGACGTTTAGGCCCAGTAGTTACACATCCCTCTCTGAAGGCTATTATTCTTCAGATTACTCACTTCTGTCATATCTGTGCCAGGACCTCTCCTCAGAGACACATAGCACCCCCTGCCTTCCCTACTCATCAATTTTGTGGACACACCACTGGTCAGGACTGGCAGGTAGATTTTACACACATGCTCTGCCACAAAACTCTCAAATATGTTCTCACCTTTGTTTGTACTTTTTCAGGTTGGATAGAAGCTGATGTAGTTACTAAAGTCCTGTTCCAGGAAATCATCCCAAGGTTTGGTCTATCTCAGAGTATTCAGTCAGATAACGTTCCAGCCTTTATTTCTCAAATCACTAAACAGGTATCCTCAAGATTACACATCACCTGGCGCCTACACATTCTATACCATCCACAATCCTCAGGAAAAGTAGAAAAGGCAAATGGCCTCATAAAAACACACCTTACAAAACTCATTTGAGAACTACACCAATCTTAGCCTCAATTTCTGCCCCTAGCTTTAGCCAAGCTCAGGGCACTTCCCCGGGCTCCTACATTTTTAAGTCTCTTTGAACTTATGCATGGCCGACCATTCTACTCCACAATCTTCCTACCCTGCAAAGTCTCCCTCCTCTTGCTGACTACATACCAATCCTCTCCTTCCTCTGACACTTGTTATGACAACATGCTGATCTCTGTGTTCCCCAACCCTCTGAAGGGACCAAACCAGTTCCTCCCGTAGCCCCAGGAGATCTAATTTATCTCAAATGGACTACAACCAAGGTGGAGCGGCCCCTAGCTGGTCTTCTCGGCAACCCCAACAGCGGTCAAAGTTGCTGGACTGCCATCCTGGTTCCACATTACTCAAGCTAAGCGGTGCCCTCCCAACCCTGAATCTAAACATCCTGAGTGGTCGTCTCATCTTCTAGCTCCCACCCGTCTCTGTCTCACCAAGGCCTCACACCCATAACTCTCAGGCTGAGTCATGTTTTGTTATCCAACTTGGTTCCTAATCTCTTACATTCTATTAATTATTTTTTTTACACTAGGTCTCTTGACAGTCTTTCCTAAGGACTCCCAATCATGCATAAATTCGTCTTCATGTTGTTCTACATAACGACTGTCTTAGTTCTCTCCACCCTGAGCTGTTTAGTTAAAGGTGAGCTCCCTGCGGGTCTAGGCCCTCATCTCCCTTATAGTAACACAGCCACAGCTCTCTCCACCTCTGCTCTGTAATTTCCAAATATGATTCAGTCATCAGGCCTTATATGTCTCATGCTTCTTATTCTTTTCAGCTCAACTCCTGGACCAAAGACAAGCCCTAACCAGCTACACTTTTAACTTTTACCCTTTCAGATGGGGGAATAATCACCTCTCATAACTTCACTCCTCTTAACCCCACACTTATTTTTCAGATTCTACCTCACCATGGCCCTGATGGAATGGCATATTTAAATCAAAGACACCTTTCCTTCTACCTCTCCTGGGTCCTTAAACATGATAGTGACCTGCCTCCTCATAGCACCTTGTCTCTTTGTTTCTCTGATCTAGAATGTGAGCATTCACCAATGATAAAGTTGTCCTGGCTGAAACACCTGGTACCAGGTTCTACATGGGCATCACCCATCATCCTATCAAACTTCCTGAACCCCAACATGGCGCCCCCTTTCAGCAGGAAGTAGTAAGAGAGAGACTTCACCCTTTTCCTAATAATAAAAAGATGGGAATGAAAGAGTTTTGCCCTAGAATAAATTACAGGACATTATAGCAGTGAAAGGCTGAATTGGGATGTTTACCTTGAGGTCACTTCCTCCTTCCCCTATTACAACTTCCTTTTCCCTTTCCCAATGTGCACAAAAAAATTTCCAATCAGCTCCTCATGCATCATCAATGCCCACCTTAAGCAGCACTCCTGGTCAGAGGTTATATGTGTATCCCATATCCCACGTTCCGGTCAGAGGAAGCCAGACTGCCAATGGCTGTGGACTCCTCTCCTAGTCCTTGGAATAAAGGCTACTTTTTACTTTTATATTTTGCTCTTTTATTGCACCAAAAATGCTAACAGGGGATACTCTGCCCTCACGGGGTAAAAAAATCCAAGGCACTTTAGCTAGCAATAAACTCAGTTGTAAGTGTCAACTAGTGATTGCATATTCAGGTTGAAGCATAGTCCTGGAATTGCAGAAGAGAAAGTTTTGTTGTTTCCTGCTCTGCCCTGACTCCATTTCAAGTGCTGTTCCCCAAAAAACTTATCATGAAAATGAAAGGAATTACAAAGATGTTGTCTGAAAAAAAGGGAGGGAAACTGT
The DNA here is from genome assembly GCA_004027455.1 of Hydrochoerus hydrochaeris. Lineage (NCBI taxonomy): Eukaryota > Metazoa > Chordata > Mammalia > Rodentia > Hydrochaeridae > Hydrochoerus > Hydrochoerus hydrochaeris. The sequence continues at coordinate 142,444 of PVLA01002261.1, read as the reverse complement.
TTTGTTGGGGCTTGGAACAAATAAAAGTTAACACCCTGAGTGAGAGGTGTCATATTAACTGCTATGGAATACTGCCTTTTGGAAGTTGTCCTTGTTTTTTTCTAAAGGGTAGTTCACAGGCTAATAGAGGAAACGGTCATGGGAAAGCCTTCAACCCAGAATAATAATATAATAGTAATGGCTACAATTGATTGAGAGTGTTGCCTTAGGACGTCGCTAGCTCTGTCACAGGGGGCATTCTTTATAATTCTTGCAGAGGAAATTCAAACATGGAGTGCCTTTTTAGGCACAATGATAGGATTCTTTCCAGTTATGTTGGCTAAGATTCATTCTGCTGTGCCAAAACCTAAACACCTATTTTTTGAAAGAATCATTGATCAGTTACATATGATCAATGCTATGGTCGAACACTGAAGTTCAGGTAGGGTGGGGAGTCTTTGTCTTTGTCTCTGTGTCTGTCTATCTGTCTCTTTCTGTCTGCTCTCACTTGCTTTCTTATTCTTGTGGCACTCTCAATCTTGAGCCTCTCTTTTGCTCATTAACTCAAATTATAATCTTGTAAGAAAAAAAGACTATATTCAAAAAACTTTTTTGAATCTTAAAATGCCTGGTTAAAAAAATCCTAGCAAAAGTCTCAGGGCTACCCATCTACTCTGACCAGGAAAAAGTTGATAATGAATACATTTGTTCAGTTGCTAAACTGTGAGCTTGCTCTCCTAACAAGGACTTTGATCATGGCAAGTTCCTATGTCCTTTGTAAGGACAGAATCCCTGTCATGCTTTAAATGACATGGATAGCCCTAACCGAAGGGAAGCAACTGTGTATAGAGTACATCACAGAAACCTCAAGCCACGAAGGAAAAGATGTTCGGAGGTCGCCTGGAAATGCCACATTAAGTGTTGCCACATAGTTGAGGACGACTTCAAAGTCCCTGCTACCCATGGACTAGCCAGGAATGCAGCAAATACAGTAAAATCCTTCTTTTTTGAGAAAATAGGGAAACTCTGAGACAAAGACCTGTCAGCTTAGGTTCTACAAACATTTGTGGCTGAAAGCCAAGGGTCAGCCCTGGGACCTGTGGGACTGTAGGTGAGATCCCAGTGTCTTAGTAGAGAAGTCCATTCTTCTCAAATATATGAAAGGCTAATGTCCTCAAGGTGAAATAACAAGGGTAGGAATGGTTCTTCACATGGGGATTCTCCTGCTCCTGATGCCTCTTCTTTTTCCCTCACCACCCTGCTTCCAAGAAATTACCTTAGCTCTGCCAAGAAACCTTCCAGCTTCCAAGGCATTCATGAGTTAAGGAGACGCCAGGCTTGACTCTGTAGAAGACAGATGATGTGAGGTTACCCATTTTGGAACTTTCTTTTTAAGTTCTGTTTTAGCTATTTGTACTCTATTTGAATTTTTATATGTGATTTTGTTTTGTTTTATTTTATTTTGTTGGTGTACATTTGCAGTACATAATGAGCGCCTTCCCACTGGGGAGTTGTTACATGTAAATAACGCACCGCAATTCTATTATCATCCACACTCATACCACCCTCATCTTTTGGTCCCTTCCCTTTTGCCATATATCTACTGCCCTATTTACCCCCCCCCCATTTATTCTTATTTATCTCTATTTTGCTTTTTATTTATATTTTGGGTATCTTGCATAAGAGAATCTATGCAATAGAATATTTAAATGATGTGGCTGATTTATTTCACTTAACATGATGGTCTTGAGGTGACCATACAAATGACTCAAGTTTTTCCTATTTTATAGCACAGATTACTTCTTTATATATAAATACCACATTTTCTTTATCTATTCATCTGTTGATGCATATGTAGGAAGATTCCAAGATTTAAATACTATGAATTCTGCAGCTATAAACATTGGTATATGTGTATCCCTGTAACATGAGGTCTTAAATACTTTGGGGAAGATTCCAAGAAAACAGTTAAGTAGATCAAATAGAATTTCTGTTTTTGACAAATCTCCACTGACTTCTGTAGTGGTTGTGCTAGCTTAACCTTTCCATTCATAATGTAGAAGGGTTCCTTTTCTCCATGGCCATGCCAGTGTTAATTCCTAGCTATTTAATTTTTAACGTTATTATAAATGATATTATTTATGATTTTTTTCCTCAGTTCACTCATCATATAAGAATATACAAGGATGCTATTGATTTTTTTGTATTAATCTTTATCCAGCTACATTACTAAATTAGGTTATTAATTACAGGAGCATTTTTGGTAGAATTTTTGGGTCCTCTATGGGGAAGATCTTGTTTGCTACCAATAATGATGATTTGACTCATTCTTTGCTGTATCTCTTTTGTTTCTTTCTCTTGTCTTATTGCTCTGGCTAATGTTTTAACTACTATGTTGAACAGGAATGAGGGCAGATAGCCTTGTCTTGTTTTTGATTATAAAAGGAAAGTCTTCAGCATTCCTAGATGAAGTTCATTTGGTTATATTATTTTTTGATGATTGGTTGCATTCTATTTTCTAGTACATTGTTGAGGATTTTGTTTCTATGTTCATCATAGATAGTTTTATTTATTTATTTATTTATTTGTCTGTTCCTTGTTTGGTTTTAGAATCAAGGTGAAGGTAGATTCCTGGAGTTCCTTGGAAAGTATGCCTTGTTTTTAAATTTCCTTAAAGAATTTCAGAGTTATTCAGTGTTTCCTGAAGTTCTTGTAGAATTTAGGGGTAAGTCTATTAGGTCCTGGATTTTTCTTTTTCTTTCTTCCTGGCTTGCTTTTTTTTTAAATTACTGCTTCAATTTCATTTCCTGTTATTGGATTTTTCAGAGTTTTTGTATTGTCTTGGTTCATTTTTTGGTAATTCATATATATCTCAGAATATAACCATTTCTTCTGGATATAGTCCCAGTTTATTGTAGTAATTTTTATAGTATTGTTTTTTGAAGTACTTACTAATAATCTTCTGTATTTCAACAATTTCCTTTGTGATTTTACCTTTTCATTACTAGTTTCATTGACTTGGGTCTTTTATTTTCCTAAGATAAGATAATTGTCTCTTTTGCTCTCTTTGAAGAACCTTCTTTGGTTCATTGATCTTTTTCTATCTTTATTTTAGTCTCAATTTCAATAATTTCTGCTCTGAACTTTACAATCTCCTTCCCTGTCTTAGTTCTGGTTTGAATTGTTCTCATTTTTCTAGGGTTTTGAGGGGCATCATTAGGCTCTTTATGTCACTTTGCTCTATTTTTTATAGTGTGAGCATTCACAGCTGTAACTTGATGCTTAGGACTGTTTTCTTTGTGTCCATTAAGTCTTAGTATGTTGCACTGATATCATTATTTGATTTTAGAAATTGTCTAATTTTTTCTATGACCTGATAATTCAAAAGTGTTTTGTTTAACTTCTCTGTGTTTGTATAATTTCTTTGTTTGTTTGGCATTAATTTCTAGTTGTATTTTGGACTATGATTTGATAATAGATATGTGATGATTCTGATTCTTTTTCACTTAGGAATGTATAATGGACTAGTTTTTAGTCTATTTTGGAGAAAGTTTCGTGTGGTGCTGAAATAAATGCATATTCTGTTGCTATTTGGAAAAACACTATGTAGACATCTAGTAAGTCAATTTGTTCAATAGCTTGGTTGAACTCTGCTATTTCTTTGTTGAGTTTTTATCTACTGTAAAGTTGATCCCTGTATTCATGAAAGTGAGATATTAAGATTCTCCACTATAATTGTTTTGACTTTTATCTGATCTTTTATGTGCAGTAGTGTTTTTTATGAATTTGGGTACACTGGTGTATGTTTCACATGTATTAATTATTGTTATTTCTTTCTGTTGAATTGTTCTAGCTAATATGTAGTGATGTTCTTTGCCTCTTCTGATAAGTTTTACCTTGAAGTCTCCTTTTTCTAAAAATTGGGCAATTATTCCTGCTGGGGTACCCATTGTGTAGATTATTGTTTTCTATCCTTTGATTTTTAGCCTGTAAATTTCATTTTGGTTTAAATATATTTCTTGTATACAGGATACCATTGGGTTTTGTTTCTCAATCCATTCTGTCATTTGGTGTTTTTTCATTGGGAAGCTGGGACCATTCACAATGAGTTTTATTACCAAAAGGTATGACTTATTCTTGTCATTACATCATTTTCCCCTTGTTCACTCCCTTTTCTCTCTTCTGCTTAACTCCTATTTCTACCTATTAAACTTTTTTTTTTTTTACGCTGTTGACTTCATTTGTCTTTCCAGGATATCCTTGAGAATTTTTTGGAGTGATGGTTTGGATTGTTGGTGGCTATGAATTTCTTAAAGCCCTCTTTATTATGGAAAGACTTTAATACCCCATCAATTTTGAAAGGTAGTTTTGCAGAATATGTCATTCTTGGTTTGTAAATTGGGGTGGAGGGAGGGTTGAAACACTTTACTTTGAGATCTCTTGGACTATAAGGTCTGTGTTGAGAAGTGTGCTGTCATTACCTTGGCTTTGCCTTTGTAAGTGATTAGTTGTTTTTCTTTAACAGTTTTTAAGATTTGGTCTTGTGTTAAACTTCCAGGTTCTTGACTATGTTGTGCCTTGGAGTTCTTTTCTGATCATGTTTTTTTTTTTTTTGCAGTTGTGTAAGTCTCTATTTTGTATGTTAAATTATTTCATCATATTTGGAAAGTTTTCTGTTATTGTTTCTGTAGACATGTTTTTTATGCTATTTGACATCTGATTTTTCACTAACTACAATTAATCTCAGATTAGTTTTCTTTGTGTCATCTAGAAGCTATTGGAACCAACTTCCATGTCCTTTTTTTCTTAAGGAGTCTCTAAGTATATTGTCCCCCATGTCAGCTCTGTTTTCTAGTTTTGACACTGTTCTCACTTTAATGACTTTGTCTGCCTATACTTTCAATAGAATATTTAATATCTTGTATTTCTGTTTGAACCTTTTCATGGGCTCTAATTCTTTACAAAACTGGTCATTCATGTTTTGTGTCATGTTGCTGAGCTCAGTTAGTTTTTTTATTTGAATTTTCTATAAACTCACTGTTTTGTTTGTTAAGTTCATCATCAGTTTACCTGTTATTTTTAAACTCATGGAACATAGTGTTGATGTAGTTTTATATCTATTATTTTATCATTTTGAATAATTTAGCCAAGTGAATTTGATTCTCCCCTCCCTGGATTTCCCAGCTCTAAGAAGAGTTGGGAGATTTTAGGGGCATTTCGTTGCCTTGTTTTCTAACGTACCTATCTATTTTTCTATCAATTAATCTATCTATGGATCTATCTAAGATAGATTTACATACATATTTAGATACCTATATCTATATTTTGATACCTATATCTATATTTAGATATATGGATCCATATATATTAGATATATAGCTATAGATATAGATATAGATATGTACAATGCTATATATGTTGATGGACTATAATGGAAAGATGTTGTTGCTGGTACAGAGATTTTTTTGTGTCTGTTTTTAAGTTACCCACCCTGGGCATTGTTAACTCTAGGCATTTGCCTCTGTCCAAAGGTTCAGCTACTTCCACTAGTTTGGGTGGGAAGGTTGTAATGTATTTGGTCCAACTGTCAGTTCTCTGGAAATGGACCACAGGATTGTTAATGTCTCAAAGACAATCAAAACATTGTGGTACAGAAGACCAGTTAATAGTAACAACTATGCCACTTTGGTGATAGCAACACAATCAACATTAATAACAATAAATACAAACAGGATATTGACATACCATAAGGACCAATAGTTTACCATCCTTAGCTATAGAAAAATCTATAATTATAGCATATAACAAACACAAACCAAATACTTACATACAATAAATACCTACTCTATGCAATAATTATAGCTCCACTAATAATAATAAGTGATTCACCAGTAGTAGCCTAGAATTAACCATCTAAAGATTAATAAGACTTCATGATTATGCTGTTAAAGGTAGATAGGGTGAGGAACAGAAGAATGAAAGAAAATTCAAAAAACTAATCAATGGGAGATTTTTTTTTAAGAAAGTATGAATAATTCCATTGAGGAATAAAAGAAAATTAATATAATTATATAAAAGTAACCAAGGAGAACAAGAAAAAGCAAAAAGGAGAACAAACAGAAAATGTATAAAATGAAAAAATATTTTTTAAAGATAAAAAGAAATCAGATGCCCCCAAAAGCCAATAAAGAAGAATAAAAGGGAAATCAGTCAAAAACAATTGTTCTTTATTTGTGAATGAATAGCTTCTTTTCACCGTCTGCAATCTTGGTATCCAAGTCAGTTTTTTCCACCTAGCATTATAGCCTGTGGGTTTTGAGGTGTCACACCTGTGGCTCCAGCTTCCCCTCTGTCCATACAACCAAGACTATGGCAAATGTCCAGGGTGAAATGTGTCCTTGCTCACTTCAGTACATGGGGAAACAGTAAGACTGCTGATCTCTGTGCAGTCTCTGGGCAGCAGAACAGGATTTCAAACCTACAGCTGAGCTTCATACCCACACTGTCACATTCAGCCTCCTCAGAAAGCCACACATAGTAGACTTGGCTTCTCAGCATGGGGGCTCTATGTCCTTTCTGAATTGAGCTTAAACTTCTTAGAGGTTCTATGTCTAGAAACCATCCTTTCTGCAAATGTCTCTTGTGACATCTCCCACCCAGTCTTTGTGATAGGCTAACACTGAAAACTGTAAAAGTAAAATTGTCCTGTACTTGCTCTGTGGCTCAGCCTTAAACAATTAACCCTTTCCAAAATGGCTTCTTATTAAAGCTTCTCAAATACGATGGGTGCTGCACTGGATTTCTTCTCCAACTATAGTCTGCCACAGCAGGAGTCATTTTTGGAGTAAAATCCCACAAGGATTTTGCAGTTGACAATAACCATAGGTTTTTCTTGGAGTTAGCTCTCTGTTGGCCCAGTGTACTGTTTATCCCTGGAGCTATCAGCCTTGTGGACCTACCTCGTGTCTGCAGAGCAAAATCCCTCTCCCAAAATTCCCAGAGTCAGATTTAAGCCTGCTTCATGCTTTTCTTTATATGGTGGGCTATTTCTCTAGATTCTTTGAAGTTTCCAAATTTTCCTGTCAACTCCCTCCCAATTCTTGGAGATCTTCATTTCTTCTCTTCATGATGTTTTTCTTTTCAGTTTGTCTTTGTTCTGGCTTCTGGAGAGGCTGTATTTTTTAGTGGATCACTTCTCTGCCATTTTTTCCTGCTTAGTCATTTTTAATATTGCAAAATATCCTATGCACACATGTTATGGTTTGGATCTGGAGTGTCCTTCCTTGGTCCCAAGCCTGTGGTACTATTGGAAGGTTCTGGAACCTTTACAGGGTAAGGCCCATTGGAAAGGAGATAAATAATGGGGCTTCTTTCAAAGGGATATTGTGATCATCCCTTTTTTGTTTTTCTCTTTTTGGTGCCAGGCTACCATGAAACGGGCAGCTTCTTCTGCCATTACTGTCCTTCAGTGATGTTCTCCTTCATGACAGACCCAAAGGCAGCAAAGCCAGGTGACCAGGTACAGAAACCTTTGAAACTGTGAGTCAGACTGAATTTTTCATCCAAGTCAATTGTGTTAGTTCGTCACAGCAATGAAAAGTTAGGAAAAAACACACTAATTTTGTTATGAGTTTATTCATTTCTGAGAAAAGTATACAAATCTAGAAGGCAGTTTGGATAAACCACATGAAAACATCACATAACTCTGCCTACCTTAGCACTTTCAAAGCCTGTGTTGCTTCTTTTCCATCTAAGGCTGATGCAGAACAAGGGCATTTATAGGGGTGACTGAGGCAAAAGAGAGAGTTAATGGATGTTGGTACAGCTAATCTGGCTTTTGCATAATCTTCAGTGGAAGTGAACATAAGATGATGATGAAGATGATGAGGAAGATAATAACAATGCCAACAAGTATAGACAAATCTGTTTTGCTGTTCAGAGAAAATTATTAGAGTGTGCAGCTAACGAATGAAATGAAAGCTAAAATGTGTGTTCTCTGATGCTTCTCTGAAACTCCACAAGGAGGGTGTCATATGCTTGAATGTTTCATTATACTTTATATTTCATAAGATGCTTCAGGGTACAGAAAGCATAAAAAGTAATGGTGAAAAAATGGAGGAACAGGAATGAGAAATCATGGAATTGAAAATAACTATCAGCCTTGCTTTGGGTGTATAAATAAAAGCCTGTGAGAAAAAAGGGCATGACTAAAAAGATTAGTCCCAACTCTGAATCTTATGAAGTCTCCAAAAATTTAGCACAAATGAGAGACAAGTTTAACTTCTTTCTGAACACTAATGTTAGAAAAAATGGACATGATCTTAGTTACTTTTCTCATGGCTTGGGTGAACTATCCAGCATCTGATATTTAAAGGAAGAAAGGATATTTTAGTTCACAGTTTGTAGAGGTTTTAGTCCATAGTCAGCTGTTTCCAAGGCGTGGCAGCATGGCAGAGTGGCATCACTGTGGAGAAACAGTCCCATGGCAGAGCAGACAAGAGGCAGCAAGCAATGAGTCTTCCTTTCTCTGTATGTACCATCAAGGCTATAAGTCTATTTGCTGGTGTTACTCACACCCAGGACAGGGTTTCTGTCTTCATAAAATCCATTCAGGCACACCCAGAACTATGCTACATTGATTGGTGCACTAATCCAGTGTTACACAACCTTAATCCCAGTATCACATGCCCATAATCCAGTTGCTTCCCAAAAGCCCCATCTGTGAGTGCATGAGGGAGGGCATATCTAGATACAAGCAATAACAGACATCTTTTAAGTGTGAGGCAACGTCTTGCATACTCTTTTGACTATGGTCCACACATATTTTATACCTTCTACAATACATATGAAATTTATTATGTATATATATATATATATATATATATACCCACATTCACATGCAATTGAAATTAAGACTTCATTAAATTATTATTCTTGCTGTGTGCAATTCTTATTATGTTCTGGTCTATTCTATTTTACATTATTTTTGTTTATATATTCAGCTGGTTGATAGGGATTCAGGCTGTTTCCAAGATTTAGGTATCACAAACTCTGCTGCTACTATAAACATGGGTGTGCATATAGTGGTATGATATTTTTAATTTGGGGGAAAATCATCAAGAATGGGAATATCTGGGTAAAATGGAAAGTTTAGTTTTAGTTTTTGGAAGAATCTCCACAATGATCTCCACAGTGGTTTCATCAGTCTACACTCCCACCAACAGTGGAGAAGGTTCTTTTTTCCACATAGTCCTTCCAGGATTTGTTGTTAGTTGGCTTCTTTTTTTATATTTCTTTATTTATTTTATTTAAAGAGAAAAAAACAGGAAAAAGGTAGAAATATTACAGAATTTCAAGAAAAGAAGATAAACAGTAAGAAATCACTAGTTGATAAATTACATATTGTACTTTTAGAAATAGTTATTCAAGGTACAGAATTATAGCACACAAAGTGGACACTCAAGCAGTGAGAGTGCAAACCGATCTGTTCAACAATCCAACAAGAACTCAGAAATATGGTCATCAATCCCACATACCTAAACATACATGCAGCTATATCTTTTATAGAGCTTCATATTTCCTCTTTTTTTTACAATAGCAATTATACATTTTTAAAACTTTATTTAAACAGAAAAAAGTAGCAACAATACAGAATTCTAAAAGAAAGAAAGACAAAGGAGAATGAGAAAAAGCCCCACTAAGAAATCAGTAATTTATAAATTACGTGCTGTTATCCTGGATGTAGTTGTTCAAGTTAAAAAGTTAAAGGGTAAATAGTAAATATTCAAACAGACTACAAACAGTTCTGCTCAAAGATCCAACAAAGATTCAGCAATATAGTCATCTATTTTACACACTCAAACATACATGCAGTTATATCCCTTAGAGCACTTTCTTTTCCTCTCTTTTTTACAATAGCAATTACACATTTTGGTTTTATTACACTTGTAGTTCTTAATTATTTTTTCACTAGAGACACAATATGATATTTATAAATATAATTCTTATTCATTTCACTAATGAGGATAGTCTCAAATTGTCTCCATTTGCCTATGAAGGCCTCAAGATCATCCTTTTTTATAGCTGAGTAATATTCCATTGTATAAATATGCCACATCTTTTTCATCCACTCTGCAGTTGATGGGCATCTTGGTTGTTTCCGGGAATTAGCTATCACAAATTGTGCAGCTATGAACATGGGTGTACATTTATCACTGTGATATGAATTTTCAGTTCTTTGGGAAAAATACCCAGGAAGGGGATAGCTGGATTGAATGGGGCTTCCAATCCTAGTCTTCTGAGAATTCTCCATATGGATTTCCATAATGGTTGCCTCAGTCTACATTCCCACCAACAGTGGAGCAGTGTTCCTTTTTCCCCGCAGCCTTGCCAACATTTGTTATCAGTTGATTTCATGATGGCAGCTATTCTTTCCAGAGTAAGGTGAAATCTCAATACTGTTTTAATTTGCATTTCTCGAATGACCAGTGATGGTGAACATTTCTTCATGTATTTATTTGCCATTTGTATATCTTTCTCTGAGAACTATGTGTTCATCTCAGATGCCCATTTTTGGAGAGGGTCTTTGAATTTGGGGGGCTTGATGTTGTTCAATTCTTTATATATTCTAGACACAAGTCCTTTGTCTGAGGGGTTGCTGCTTAAAATTTTTCCCACTCTGTTGGTTTTCTTTTCACTCTGTTGGTGATTTCCTTTGAAGTGCAGAAACTTTTCACTAATGTGAGATCCCATTTGTTGATTCTTTGAAGTGTTTCCCATGCAGTTTGCATTTTGTTTATGAATTCTCTGCCTACCCCTATGTCTCCAAGACTTCTACCTACCTTGTCTTCCAGTAGAGTTAATGTTTCTGTTTTAATATTGAGGTCTTTGATCCATTTAGACTTTAGTTTTGTGCATGGTGATATGCATGGATCTAGTTTCAGTCTTTGGCATGTAGAGAGCCAATTTTTCCAACACCATTTATTAAAGAGACTATCCTTCTTCCAGTGGACATATTTAGCCCCTTTGTCAAATATCAGGTGGCTGAGTGTCTTTGTAGTTATGCTTGCATCTTCTAATCTGTTCCATTGATCCTCAGGTCTATTTCTTTGCCAGTACCAAGCTGATTTTATCACTGTAGCTTTATAGTACTGTTTCAAGTCAGGAATTGAGATGCCTCCTGCCTTGCTTTTGTTGCCTAGAATTGCCTTTGCTATTCTAGGTTTCTTCTGCTTCCAAATGAATTTTAGTAGTGTTTTCTTTAGGTCTGTGAGGTATGTCAATGGTATTTTGATTGGGATTGCGTTAAATATGTGTAACAGTTTTGGGAGTATGGCCATTTTCACAATGTTGGTTCTTCCTAACCAAGAGCAAGGAATGTCCTTCCATTTTCTAATATCTCTTCAATCTCCTTTTTCAGTGCAGTATAATTTTCAGCATGTAGGTCTTTTACATTTTTAGGTAGGTTGATTCCTAAGTATTTCATTTTTTTACATGTTATTGTAAAGGGCGATATTTCCATAATTTCTCTCTCAGTGAGTTTTTTGTTTGTGTACAAGAATGCTATTGATTTTTGAGCACTGACTTTGTATCCAGCTACACTGATGAACTTGTTTATTACCTCTAGCAGTCTTTTAATGGAGTTTTTTGGGTCTTCTATATAGAGTATCATGTCATCTGCAAATAATGATAATTTAACTTCTTCCTTTCCTATCTTTACTCCCTTTATTTCTCTCTCTTGTCTAGTGTTTCCAGATCTATGTTGAAAAGGAGTGGTGATAGTGGACATCCTTGTCATGTTCCTGATTTTAAAGGGAAAGTTTTCAGTTTTTGTCCATTTAGTATAATGTTGGCTGTTGGTTTGTCATAGATGGCCTTTATAAAGTTGAGGTAGACGCCGTGTATTCTGAGTTTCTGCAGGGTTTTTTATCATGAACATGTGTTGGACTTTGTCAAAAGCTTTTTCTGCATCTATTGAGATGACCATGTGGTTTTTGTTTTTGGCTCTGTTGATGTGATGTATTACATTTATAGATTTGCGTATGTTAAACCATCCCTGTATTCCTGGAATGCACCCCACTTGGTCATGATGTATAATCTTCTTGATGATTTGCTGCATTCTATTTGCCAGTATTTTGTTGAGAATCTTTGCATCAATGTTCATTAGTGAGACTGGCCTATAGTTCTCCTTTTTAGTTGGATCTTTCTCTGGTTTTGGTATCAGAGTAATACTTGCCTTAGGAATGATTTAGGGAGGATTGCTTTTTTCTCAATTTCATTGAAGAGTTTAAGGAGTATTGGCACCAAATCTTCTCTAAATTTCTTGTAGAATTCAGATGTGAATCCATCAGGACCTGGGCTTTTCTTTGTTGGTAAGTTTTTAATTACATTTTCAATTTCAATAGCTGATATTAGGTTGTTCAAAATTGCTATATCTTCTTGGTTGAGCTTTGGTAGTTCATATATTTCTTGAAATCTGTCCATTTCTTCTGTGTTTTCCACTCTATATGAGTAGAGATTTTCAAAGTAGGTATTCATGATCTTTTGAATTTCCATGGGATCTATAATAATTTCCCCCTTTTCAGTTCTTATTGTGTGAATTTGGGTTTTTTATTTCTTTTTGTTGATAAGGTTAGCTAGGGGTTTATCAATTTTGTTTATTCTCTCAAAAAACAAGCTTTTTGATTCATTAATTCTTTGTATTTTTTTAGTTTCAATTGCATTGATTTCTGCTCTAATCTTTACAATTTCCTCTCTTCTCTGAGCTTTGGCTTTAGCTTGCTCTTCTTTTTCTAGAAGCTTGAGATGGAGCATCAGGTTGTTTATTTGTGCTCATTCTGTTTTCTTGATATGACAGTTTATTGCTATATATTTCCATCTTAAGACAGCTTTCATTGCATCCCACAGATTACAGTATGTTGTTTCTATATTTTCATTGAATTGTAGGTAATGTTTTATTTCTTCTTTAATTTCATTTGTAGCCCACTGGTTGTTAAAAAGGCTGTTATTTAATTTCCATGTATTTATGCAGGTTTTACAATTTCTTTTGCCATTAATTTCCAATTTCATTGCACTTTGGTCAGATATTATGCATGCATGATTTCAGTACCTTTGCATTTACTTAAGAATGTTTTATGGGATAATATATGGTCTATTTTGGAGAATGTCCCATATGTGCAGCTGAGAAGAATGTGTATTCTGATGTGGTTGGGTGGAACACTCTATAAACAACCACTAATTCCAATTGCTCACAAGTATGATTCAGTTCTGTTATTTCTTTGCTGACTTTTTGTCTAGTTTATTTATCTCTTTGTGACAATGTCCTGTTAAGATCTCCTGTTATAATTGTGTTCTTGTGTTTATGGTTTTTCATGTCCATTAGTATCTGTCTTATATAGTTTGGTGCTCCTGTATTTGGTGCATATATATTTATAATTGTTAGTTCTTCCTCTTGAATTTTACCACTAACGAGTATGTAGTGACCTTCTCTATCTCTTTTAATCATTTTAGGTTTGAAATTCATGTTATCTGCAAATAGAATAGCTACCCCTGATTTTTTCTGGGTTCCTGTTGCATGGAATACTGTTTTCCATCCTTTGACTTTTAATCTATGAGTTTCCTTTTGGGTCAGATGTGTTTCTTGTATACAGCATATTGTGGTATCCTGTTTCTTGATCCATTCTGTCAATCTATTTCTTTTTATAGGTGAATTGAGTCCATTTATATTTATGGATATCACTGATATGTACTGGCTCAACTTTGCCATGTTATGTTCCAGTTGTTTCTTTCTGCTTTTCCTCTTATTTATTTGCTTATCTTACCTGGTGGTTTCTTTCTGTTGCTGTTTTGGGGATTGTGGTCATTTTTATCTCTGTCTAGTATGTCTTTCAGTACTCTTTCTAGGGTTGGTTTGGTGGACATGAATTTTTTCAGGTGTTCTTTGTCATGGAAGTATCTTGTTTCTCCATTAAATTTGAATGAAAGCTTTGCTGGGTACATCAGTCTGGGTTGAAGGTTGTTTTCTTTCAGGGCTTGAAATAACTCACTCCAAGCTCTTCTTTACTTGAGGGTTTGCGCTGAAAAGTCTGCCATGATTCTAATGGGCTTCCCTTGATAGGTGAGTTGTGTCTTTTCTCTGACAGCTTTTAATATTCTGTTTTTATGCTGTATGTCTGAGATCTTAATTATTATGTGTCTGGGTGTGGATTTATGTTGATTGTGACTGTTTTGTGTTCGATATGCCTCACTTATTTGCATATCAGATTCTTTCCCCATGTTTGGGAAATTTTCTGCTATTATTTCTGCAAATACTTTACGTATGTCATTTGCCTGGACTCTTGTATCTTTGTTAATGCCCATTATTCTTATATTGTTGCTCTTGGCATCATCATGGAGCTTCTGGATCATCATTTCATGCTGCTTTGTTATTTTTAAAAGTTCTATCCTTTCCTGATCACTAATTGTGATCCTGTCCTCAAGGTCTGAAATCCTATCCTCAGCTTCCTTTAAGCGGTTTTGCACACTTTCAATAGAATTTTTTGTTTCTTGGATGTCTCTTTGAGTTTCTTTCATGAATTCTGCTTGTTTTCTATATTGTTCGTTCAAAGTTTCAATCAGTTTCCCATGCTCATGTACTGTTTTCTCTAGTTCTTCTTTAGCTGCATTCAACAACTCCTTTAGTAAAGTTGTTATTTCTATCTTTACATGGGAGAGTACTTCTAATTTGATTTCCTTTATAGCCTGATGCAGTTGTTTTTTTATTTCACTTGCTATCTTTTCAGAGATTCCCAGTGTGTTACTTTTGGGGTCCTCTATTTCAATGTCTCCTCTACTTGCTTCTGGTGAACTATATGTTTGAGAGTGCATTTTGCTTTTTTGTTTTGTCATTTTCACTCTGCCTGGTGTTTTCTATGTGTAGGAGGGGATCACACACACTCTTTTCAGACACACCAAAGTCTTACTGTTAGTTGGAGGGGGTTTTACTACTGGCCCTATTTATCCCCTGTACACCTCTATTTTATGGGTATACTCACCACATTGATACAGTCAATCTGGTGTAGTCCAAAGTTCGCCACTTGGGAGCAAAGTTACAAATTTTCTCACACCAACTGGATCCCACTGAGATCTTCTGATATTCCTGATGGCAGAGCCGGCCCTCTGTGAAGGTTAAGGGTAGCCCACCCCTGAGGCTGGCTTGTGCTGAGTTACTGGTGGCAGGGGGCGCCCTAGGTGGAGGTTCCGGGTAGCCCACCCCTGAAGCGGGCTTGGGCTGAGTTCTTAGTTGGCTTGTTGATAACTACCATTCTTCCTGGAGTGAGATAACATCTCATGATTGTTTTAATTTGCATATCTTGAATGACCAGTGATGTTCAACATCATTTCTAATTCTTCATCTGAAAAGTGGGTATTCATTTCAGATGCTCATTTTTAGATTGGGTCTTTAATTTGAAGGGAATCTGACTTTTTGATTATTTTATGTATTCTAGATATTAGTTCTTTATCTGAGGAACAGCTGGAAAAAGCTTTTTTCCACTCTGTGGATTTTCCCTTCACTCTGTTGTTGATTTTTTTTTTTAGCCGTGAAAAAGCTTTTTAATAAGATGATGTCCCTATGGTTGATTCTTTGTAATATTTCTCATGTGATCGGGGCTTCATTTATAGTCTTTGCATATGTTTATGTCTTCAAGAGTTCTACCTATTCTCTTTTCTAGTAGACTTAGTGTTTCTGTTTTAAAGCTTATATCTCTGATTCATTTCAATTTTAGTTTAGTAAATGGTGAGAGACATGCCTCTAGTTTAACAGTTCAAATGCACATCAACTAATGAATAGATAAAGAAATGTGTTTTTTTATATGATGGATTACTGCTTAGCTATAAAGAATAAGCTTGAGGCATTCCTAGGTAAATGGATGCACCTTGAGATTATACCATTAAGTGGTATAGAACAGACACACTTGTAAATATTACATTAGTTCTCTGATGTGAGAAACTGAAAGTGTAAATAAGGACCAAAATGTATAATAGGTATTGCAAAATAAGAAGAAAGTATTTAAATGGGAAGGGGAACTAGGGAGGGGGGTGGGGAAAAGGAAGGAAAAAGTAAAAGAATAAGGAAAGAGGGAAAAAGTAGAAAGAAGTTTTATAAATAAGGAGGAGAAGAGAGGTTGATGGGAGGGGAGGAAAATGGGAAAAAAAAGAAAAACCAAGGTATATCAGTACAGGTGCAAATTCCTTATGGTAAATATGATCCTTTTGTATATGTAAAATATACCAATAAACTTAATTAATTAAAAAATAAAAATAAATTGGTTGTGGCTTGCTGTTGGAAACACTCTGAATTGGGGGCCAAAAAAAGGTTTACCACAGCATTTCTGCTCTATTCAAGTTTATTGGATGCTCTAGTGAGGTAGAGACAACTGCATTGCTTAGTAGAGTTCATTATGTTATTATCAACACCATCTACTAATTATCTGACCTTGGGCAAGTCATTTAACAACTCTCTGCTTCAATTTTCTTATCCATAAAATGAAACTAATGGTGTTTAACCTCTTGGCTCTGCTGGGAGAGGAAGCACCTAGACCAAGGCTTAGCACACAGCTAGCTTTCACTGTTATTTGTTAAAGCAGTTAAAAAGTCTGGCAAATGGTGTCAAGTACGGCAAATTTACCTGGTCATTCTCTTTCATTCATTTCTGCCATGCCTGGAGAGTTTCTCAAACAATATTAAGCCTTTTACATTAATTACTTTTGTTATCTAATCAGCATCCTAAGAGCCATAGACTGTAAACATCAGTGTATAGATTAGGCATAGAAAGGTGAGCTTCTAGTTGAAGGTGACACACCTACTCCTTCACACATGGTCTAGGTGACCCTGAAGGCTGAATAGCTTCACTGAGCGAAGGGGAAGGGGAAGGGGAAGGGGAAGGGGAGTAGGGGCACAGTGTAAAGTCTGTCAATTGCAGAAGTCAGGAGGAGGGAGAAGGCAGGGCCTAAACACAGTTTCATATGTATTTTATCCCCTCTCATCTTTATAAGGACTGTGTATTGGATACGCATAAGAAAAGATCCATGACAACTGTAGCATTTAAAAAAGAATAAGGTGAATATGGACTTACTTCTTTTAAAATTTCCAGATAGCTCCTTTCTGTGAGAAGCGGCTCCTCTTCAGAGCTATGGCTGGTCCTGTCCTGGAGGTTGGTGGAGTAAACCCCAAGAGGTTAAAGCTCCATTAGAGATGCAGGAACATGGCAGAAGACAGATCACCTAGAATGCAGGAGTAATGGGGCAGCCAGGGTCACATGAGGTAATCTGAGACAATGGAGTAACCAGTGAATAAGAGCAAACAGATACGTTTCTGGAACTGATAACGTTGGGCATTGTAGGCTGGAGAAGCAGAGACTGATTTCACAGTATGGGGGCCCATTTCGAAGGGGTTCAAACCTTTAGTTTGGGACACCAGCTTCTATACATGTGGCAAAGACATGCGCTGAGTTCATTGGTGGGTGACTGGTTCTTTGTGCAAAACTCCACTCTTTTGTAACTGTAACTTACCTCCTTCTTGGAAATTCTTTTTCCAACCTATATCATCAAATCAGTGAAGTACATTTTCATATATATATTTCATATATATTGTGCTTACTTTCTGGATTTCTAAGAGGAGATTCTTTTTAAAATGATTTTTATTAATACATATTGCAGCCCATAGTGATTATATTTATCATGCAAATGTCAGCATTTGCTATATATGCAGATGCTTTTCAATTATTTTTACTTTGTATTTCCCTCCTTTCCCTTACCCTTCCCTCTACTTTAGAGTCCTTCTCCATTTGTAAAACATCCGTCTCTTTGTTTCCCACCACTCATCCTTTATTTTGTTCTTTAAATTGTTTCGAGTTTAGGTTTCTCATATAAGAGAAAATAGGTGATATTTATACATCTCTGTCTGATTAATTTCACTTAACATCAACATCATCCCAAAGTGGATTCATTATTCTCCAGATGACTCAAATTTATCCTTTGGTATGGGTGAGTAGTACTCCATTATATAAATACACCACATGTTCTGTATTTATTCATCTACTGGTGGGTATGTAGGCTGCTTCCAAAAGTTAGCTATTATGAGTTGTGCTACTATGGACATGGGTTTGCATGTATCACTGAAATAGGAAGTCTTTAACACTTTAGGGAAGATACCTAGAAGAGGAATAGCATGGTTGAAAGAAATTTTTAGTTTTAGAGTTTAGAAAAAATCTCCATACTGATTTCCATTATGATTATAGTAGCTTACATGCCCAGCAATGTAGGTGTGTTTTTCTTCACATCCCTATCTCATTTGGTATTATTTGATTTCTTGATAATGACCATTATTTTTCTAAAGGAAAATGGAATCTCAGTGTTGTTTTAATTTGTGTTCCCTCATGGCCAATAGTCCTTATGAGAAGTCTTAACTTATGTCTATGTCAAGTGTTTTACCTATTTTACATTACAGAAGATTAAGTGATTCTCTTTGAATATCCAGGTCTTTGATCCGTTTTGATTTTATTTTAGAACACGATGAGAGATATTGGGTCTAGATTCAGTCTTCTGCACGTGCATAACCCAAGGCCAGCAAGAAGTTATGTTTCTCCCAGGATATGTTTTTGGTTGCTTTGTCTGAATCAGGTCATTGAATGTTTGTTATGCTTTCTGTTTTGCACTAGTTCTCCAGGACTGCTTTCATCAATCTGAGTCTTTTCTGGTTCCACATGAATTTTACAATTGTTTCCTCTAGTTTTTTTCCCCCCTTTGGAATGCCATTGTTATTTGGATTGGATTAAATTTGATTGCATTAAGCCTGCATATCACTTCTGGAAGTATGACCATTTTGACAATATTGTTTCTGCCTGGCTTAGAGGATAATGTCCTACTTTCTGATATCCTCTTTGATCTCCTTTATCACAGTACTATAGTTTTCATTATAGAGGTCTTTCACGTTCTTGTTTATATTAGGGATTTATTGTTGTTTCTGTGTTCATAATAGTATTGTTTTTCTAATTTCTTTCTCAGTAACTTTATTAGTGGTATACAGAAACACTGTGCATTTTTTTGCCTTGTTTTTGTATCCTGCTACATTACTAAATTTGGTTGTTAATTCTAGAAGTCTTTAGGTGGAATATTTTGAGGTTCTTTATGTAGAAGATGATATCATCAGCAAATAATTATTTCTTAGCTCTTAGTATCCCTTTTATTTCTTTCTCTTACCTGATTGGTCTGGATAATTTTTAACTATAATATTGCTGGCAGCGAACATCTTAGTTTTAGTCCCGATTTTATAGGGAAAGCCCTCAGGTTTTCCCCTTTTTATATGATTGTAGCAGTATGTATTTCATAAATTACTTTTACCAGATTGAAGCAAGGACTTTTTAAACCTTTTTAAAATAATGAATGCATGTTGGACTTTGTCAATGTATTTTAGTGTATCTATTGAATGATCATGTGGTTTTTGTCCTTGCTTTTGTTTGTGTGATATATCATAATTCATATATGATATATATATGTGTGTGATATATCATAATTCATATATGATATATCATAATTCTCAGTTCACATATGTTGAACCAACTATGCTTCTTGGATGTAAAGCAAACTTGATCATTAGGAGTTTTCAAAGGTTTGTTGTGTTCTATTTGTCAGTATATGGTTGAGCGTTTTTACACCTAAGTTCATTAAAGTGTTTGGCCAAGACTATTTTGGGGGGTTGGGGAAAGTCCTCTTCTGGTTTTGAAATCAAGGTAGTGCTACATTTGAGGTGTTGGTTTGCAAGTACTTTTCCTTTCAACTTCAGCAAAGAGTTTGAGAAATACTGGCATTAGAAGCTCTTGTAGAATTCAGGGATGATGCTACTGGGTCCTGGACTTTTCTTATTTTGCATAGTTTGCTATTACTGTCTCAATTTATTGTCTGTTATTAGACTGTTCTTGGTTGACTTCTGTTGGTTTGTGTGTGCTTAGCATTTTCTCCACATCTTTAAGATGCTAAAAGTTATCAGAATACAGGTTTTTAAAGTAGTTACTGCTAATCTTCTGAGCTTTAGTGGTGCTTGCTCTGGTATTTTTGGCTGCCAACTCTGTTGCCCTGGGCTGTGGAGAACCCAGAGAGTGAAAGTGGGCAGTGTGGCTTCCGGATCCTCCTGGCTCTGGTGCCAGCTAGGTGCAGGCCCCACATTTTTCATGCCCTTCAGAAACAGCCATTTGTCTCACATATTCTTTGTATTTTTTAATGGTAATTTTATTAACATGTGATCTTTCTAGTGTCCTTCCCTGCATTTGCTTTGGATTTTTCTTGTTTTTCTAGGACCTTGAGACACACCCTTAAGTTGGGGAGAAGGAGGTATTTCTTACATGAAAGGAGATTTTTCAATTGGCTAAGAATGGAAAGTTTGAAATACGATTCCCTAAACTCTCCTCGGAACCACATCATTGGGACTCACATTGCTTTCCCCTGTGGCCACTTTCATTTACCTGAAAACTCATTTGTTACTCTTTGCTTTACAAAGTCTTTTTTCCCCTACAGTTCACTGTTACCATTAGCAGTTTTATTCTGTTCAAATAAAACTTTGAGCTGATGTTTCCACCTGTGAAATGTCTTTGATTGTTCTTGTTTCTGTGTCTCTAGTATACTACCAAACAAGGATGTGTGACAACACACAGGGTGACCTGTGGGCTTCAGACTGTAAGGGGAATGATGTTGAGGAGTGTGTTAGCTTCTCCTCCAAATATGTTCACACAGCTGCTCCTATTTTCTAAGCAAAAAGCAAGTAAAAGATAACTCCTTCCTAGGAATTTCCTGTAGTGCAGTTTCTCAACAGTGACACTGTGGATTAGTAGGGCCAAAAGAAATCTTTGTTGTAAGGCAGTATTCTACGCACCGTAAGAAATTCAGCAGCATCATTAATCTTGTTCACTCCCTCAGTAATTACAAACAAAAATGTCTCCAAACATTTCTAAACGATCCTGGCATCACCTTTCCTCTCCGGCTGGGGCCACGTCCCTGTGGAGACAGAATCATCTAGATGATGCAAGCCAGCAGCAGCAACCTGGAAACCTGTTAGAAATACAGAATCTCTGGCTGGCCCAGATCCACTGTAACAGAATGGGCATTTTAACAAGATCCCAGATGAGTTTTATTCAAGTTTCTTCAAGTTTTGAAGCTCTGTCCTCTAGAAAGCCTCCATCTGCTACCTTTGCCCCCTATTATTTGTTCTTTCTTTGTCTCCTTTGAATCTTTCCTGGACACTTTTCATCTTGGTGAAAGAGCCTCCATTGCTAACAGGTGTTTCTGTGATTCCAAACTATAGCTGTCAACCTTCCCCCCGGCAGCACCTTTCCTCAATTATGAGTTATTCAAGCTGCAATAAATGTTCCAGAAGCTCTAGAATACTATTCCAGAGGATGAGCCTAGGCTGGAGGAGAAAGATGGGTGGATTTGAACCTTCTAGTCTGTAAGGAAAGCTCAGATGGGCACTGACAGTCCATGGTTATCCACTTTGGTGTTGCTTTGCTTGGGTGGTTTGAAATGAAGCCTTGGCTGATTCTTTAGTTTAACTGTCAGCTTTCATCAATTGGTGTTATACTTGGTCACTCATGAGTTTTGTATTGTATGACCCAAAGCTGATAAACATTGAAAGTCTCTCAATCTGACACTGATGACATTCCTTATACCTAAGGACCTTATATCTATGCTTAACACTCGTTACTAATTAATGAATTTATACACTTGAATACTGAACCAGTATGGCTAACATGCCTGCCTTATTTTGACCTCTAATGTCAACTTTACTCTAATGTCACTAAAATTCAGGACTGGGAAATGAGTTCTGAATCTTTTCATATACTTAGGCTGTTTGATTCTCAATTATTAGATGGTTATTTTACATTTAAGGCAGTAAATGGATGCCCCATGCAAACATCAGTCCCTGAGAGACAATGCGCGAATTGGCAACCATATTTCTATAGGGTTGGATGTAGAATGAGAACACAGCATATGTAAAACAGATAATCTATCTGGCATCCTGCAAATGCTGTCTTCATCACTAGGTCTGTGCATTATTCAAACTTGAATAACTCTGAGAAAATATTTGAGGCTAACAACTTAAAGTAGGAAGGTTTACTTCAAGTTATAGTTTTAGAGGTTTCAGTTCATGGTTGCTGGCTCCTTACTTATAGGCTTATGGTGAGGCTGTGTTGCAAGTTGTGGAAGAATAGATTTGTGGTTCCTCAAGGGCACAACCTCAGGAGCTATTTTCTTCAACTAGTTCTGACCCTCTAAGTCTCTATCAATCCACAATAGAGTTGTGAACCTCCCAGTGGATTAATCCATTGATGAATGAAGAGTGCTCATGATCCAGCCAACTCCCCAGAGCCTCACTCTAAACAATTTACCCAAACTTGGACCAAGTCTTCAAGCCATGAGCCTTTGGACACATTCCAGATCCAAACTCTAACATTCTGAAATAAAGTATCTCCGGTCTGCCCAAGGGATGACACCTTCCAGAGTCATCTTTTACCATCAAGTCAGGAACAACAACTAATTTCTCTGTTGTTTCCTGCTTCATGCAATATTTTTGGTCCAATTCTAAAAGTCTTAGGAAGTCCATGAAATGGACTGTCCTTGTCTTCAGTGGCATAATTCTAGTAACTGAAAATTAGGAAAGATTGAGTTAGAGACTAGACTTGGAGTTTTATTTTCCAAATACATTATTATCAAATGTTCCAGTTAACAATTTATTTCCTTCTCAATATAAACTTACTGATTCTTGGATCATATTTTGATACTGAATCTGGATCCTATAAAAATTCCTGCTTTACTGATGGAGGATGCTGGAGGAATTCTGCATGATATTGTTCTGTTGTTGTCTTTCTTCTGGTCTCTACGATGGCAGCAAGCACCTTCTTGCAGGAAACCTTGTAGCACCTTTCTCCAGCAAGTCTTTCTGCTCACCAACACCTGCCCAGTGAGTTTTGCTAGCACTCAAGCAGGCATCTTCCTGCACAGTGTGGGGAAGAGGACCAATAAGGTCCACCCAAGCAAGTTTTCCCAGTGTAAAGTTTTTCCCTGCTTGCCAGTCCTGGCCTGTAGCTCTTCAGTGAACTTTGTTGTCATCTAACCACGCACTCTCCAAAAATTGTAAGTTTCATCCATGGTAGGTTGGGAGTCGTATAGGTACTTTTAAGTTTATTTCTTCCTTGACTATTCTCTAAGTATGGGACTTACTGCATACATTTACTCTTTATATGATCTTTAGAGCTCTCTTTATACCTTTTAACAGATTAAAATTTTATGTTTGCATTGTTGGTGCTGTTTCTATCTCCTGACAGATTCACTTTATGGGCAAGATGAGATATACTAAAACTAGAGCACATTCTAATTTAGTGAGTGTCTGGAGGAGACACAGAGCTTCCTATGGTTGGAATATTTTTCTTTCTAAAATTCAGGTGTTGCCAGTGTGATGGTACTAGGAGGTGAGGCCATTAAGGGATAATTAGAGCTGAGACTTACTTCATCATGAATAGGATGCGGTAGCTATAAAGAGGCTTTATGGACGTATTTATCTTTCTTTTCATTCTTTTTTCTACCATGTGAGGGTACAACACTCAGTTCCACGACATGGGATGCAGAATAAGGTGCCATCTTGACAGCAGAGAATACCCCTTGCCAGACAACTAAGTCTGCTGGTGCTTGGTTTTGGATAACTCCTTCTCAGGATCTGCGGGAAGAATAAATTTAATCTTTACATATCGCTCAGTCTCAAGTATTTTGTTTAGCCACACAAATTGTACTAAAACAGAGATCTTATAGGACTATTGGCCATTTCCTTATACATTGATTAGAAGTAGGTGGGACTCCTCACACGTAATGAAATGATCATTAAAGGATGCTAAGCAGCGGTAGTGGTCTGTTTGACCCCCTTATCTTGTGGGGTTTTGGCATATTATTATTTTCCTAGTGCTGATGATATTTTTTTATTAATAAAGCAATTTTTTGAACTAAAAACTTGCCTGACACACAATCCATAAATTTAAAATGCAAGATTCAAGAGATTCTCATACATTGATAGTGTTGTACAGCTTTAACCATAATCCAAGTTAGGTCACTTTTGTTATTCCAAATCAAAACACTCTGTCCACTAGCCATCCTCTCCCAATCCTGCCCCACTAAATTTAGTTAACCCCTGAGCCACTCTCCATCCCCATAGACTTTCCTACTTTGGGAATCTATTGCATTCTCTGTTCTTTCAAAACAGATCCTATTTGTAACAGCAAAGACCTCAATATATTCAATGAAATGTAAATCCCACAAAGTGAGCCCTCATGTCCCATTAGAGTTAAACCTGAAAATGTCAACAGAAACATACTTAGAACATAATTACTCTTTTTTCTTTCTTTTTCCTCCATCCCATATTTTTTATATAAGGGAAACCATACGATGTACAAGCTTGTGTGTCTGATTTACTTTACTTGTGTGTCTGATTATGTAAGTATGTATGATTACTGTACTTACTATTATGACCTCAAGGTTTTCTGACCATAGTTCAATTTTTGGATTCTAGCTTCCCGCCCATGTTTGAGTCTCACTTTCCTTGTGAAATATATCTATATATGATGGATTTGTATATCAAGATCTCTCTGAAGGAATTTAGATTCACACTTTTTTTTTGTTTTCTCTTTGTGTGTTCTGCTTTGTTCAGACAGTTATGAGTTCTTGGCATTGCTTTTGTCCTTGTGTTCTGTGCTGTATGTCGGATCTGCCTGTATATATAACTTGCTTATATCCAGTACTAAAGGTTTTGTGACTAATCATTCCAAGATTGATAGCAACCACATTGCTCGGGAAGCTTAATGGGAAATTAAAACATTTGTCCATTTCTTGGCTATTTTCTTGCCAAAAGTGTCAAGGGGCCATCTGACTTAGATGAGGAGCTGTTGAATACTGACTTCCACAGGACTCTGATAATAATGATTAGCCTCAAAGTATACACCAGCATTACAATGTCCTTAGTATTGAGCCTAGATACAGTGAAAATAGGGGACAGAAACATGGTTTGTATGCTCAGAGAGAGGTCTTTCTTTCTACTTAGTATGTGTACTTATAAAAAATAAGCTACATAGCAGGTTTTGAGCCAATGACCTTGCCTCACAGTTTAAACATAAAATACTGCAATGCTGATTCTATTGATACCAACAGTGAACTTCACGCCTCCCAATGCATTCTATGTAAATATCCCTGAATATTTTATTTTTTTCATCAATAAGTTGGCATGGGATTATATTTGGGGGGCCTGCATGAATATACACTGCAAAATAATATTATGAATAAATATAGTGAATGCTGAGGGTTGTTGATGAACTAAATTGGTATACTAAAGTTTGATACAACTCATTGGGTTAATGTTTGATTTAACAAGGTGGCTTTCATAGTCTATATTTCTCACTCTAAACTTCCATGAATATTTTTCATTTGTACCTTGAGGACTCCATCTCAGGATTCTGAATACCCTTTGTTATCTATTATTATTGCATTGTCTCAGGATTCTGAATACCCTTTGTTATCTATTATTATTGCATTGTCACATTTTTTTAGGTGATATAGATTTATTGGATGCAGATATCCTTTTGAAATATATACATAAAAATTTTGAAATGGTTTTTGAGACAGGGTTTTATTCTGTAATTCAGGCTGACCTACTCACTTATTTAGCCCAGATTGGCCTCACATTCATAGTGATCCTCCTGCCTCTGCCTACAGAGTTGGCATTACATGCCTGCACCACCACACCCAATTTGAAATATACATTTAAATAGCATGTTATTTCTACATTATAAAGGTTTAAAATAGAAGCAAACTCTATCCTCCATCTCCATGGTTGGAATCAGTAGCTTCCTTCACTCATTTTGCATTTTAGCAATACTTTAGTGTGGAACAGTATTCTCCATGTCAAACAAAACCTATCAGAAAAATGATGCATTCTTGCTGGTGGCATTGGTGACATTATGCAACATGATTCCTGTGTTTTGGAAAATAATGGAGTTTGTTATAAAATTGAGTTTCCCTAGAGAGTGGGACATGACTGCAGGCTACTAATTATACAGTTTTATTGTTATCTTTTGTTCAGAACAATAGTGCTCCTGAGGTCCTGCAGAACTTTTCTCCCATGCGATCATGTCAGGTTTTGATTAAGCAGCGTTATACACAGTTCATTAACGGTGTATCTTAAAATGAGTTTTTGATTGAACATTTTTATTGGTCATTTGCTGTAATTGATGGATTCTGTTGAAATTTCACATAAAAAATGTGCTAGGATAGTTACAATATTTTTCGTGATGTATCATTATGTTTCTCCCCCATAGAACTCAAGCTTCTTTTGGCAAAAAGAAAGAGAACTTAACTTTCAAAAATTGAATATTGATCTATTACAGAGGCAAATTCTTTTTCCATAATTCAGGAAAAAAAGAAAAACTAGTAAATTGAATAGATACAAGAAAATTTTGGGAAATTAAAGAATCCTATCAATTGAGCCTATTTCTTCCTAGAGTCCATCACTCTTTAGGAAAATAAATCAACTCTTCCAACTTGGTAAGTATTTTTTTAATGCAATACTAAACCTGTGCTGCCTACCTGTATTCTCTGTTACTATAATGTTTAATCAGAATTGTTTACTACTTCTTCTCAATCTTTTCTTTAGTTTTATTCAAAGTGTTAAACATGACTTAGAAATGGATCAACCACTGCTTTTTATGTCCTTATACTTAATAAACAAAAAGTTCTTTAAAATTATTTAATAGATAAGTAAAACCTACCCTATAATATTTTGATAATTAATTTAATTATCAATGGAGATACCTGAGCAAAACGAGATGTTATTCATTCAGCAAGAGAAAATAGATAATCATGAACACTACAGTTGCGCTTCTCATATAATAAGTAAAAACCAGGGGAGAGAAAAGGAACTGAAGGAGGAGTTTGAGGGCTACTTTCTTTCTGGTTAAAAGCAAGTTACTTACCTTCTCCAAACTCTAATTAGCTGTGATAAATGGATCTATGGATTAGGTGACCTTAAATGTTCTTTCCTACTGAAGTATTACATGTTTCTCTAGTTCCCCTATTGGCTGGGAAGTCCTTAAAATTCCTGTGCTTCAGTAAGGAAATACCAGCCACTTGCAATAATAATAATAATAATAATAATCATAAACAAATGTTGGCTAATTTATAAAATTTGAATTGACAGCTCTAATAACTAACATATATTTCTACTGCATTTACTTTTTGTTGTATTTTCCTCCTTTGATAATTGGAATAAGAATTAAGTGAAGAAAAAATATTTTCTCATCACAATTTTTTTCAAATTTTCTTCTTTGAAATAGCGACTATTGCTGCCACTAGATGCAGTGATGAATTGGAGCATGTTTCATCATTGTCATCAGAGAAAAAGGTCAAACTAGAATTTTAGTCGCTGAGCATGAGTTGGGTTATTTTTTAGGAAAGGAAGAGTTAGCCATTGCTTACTTTCTAAATCTCATTGACTGATTTTCATGATCATCACCATAGTGGAGGGTGGGTAGAACATGAAGCCTATTAGCTCTTAAATATACTCTAAGTCTATGGTGAGATCTGGGAGATTGAGCAGTTAAAAATCAGTTAAACCACCCAGCTATTTGTCTGATGCTGCTGCTGGAGGTGATGGTGGCAAGGAGTTGCTCAAGGGTCTAAAATTTGAAAGATAGGGATGCTAAATGTAAAGTCCATATTCTGTTTACTACAGAGCTCTCTCTCTCTCTCTCTCTCTCTCTCTCTCTCTCTCTCTTTCCACCTCCCTGACTCTCCCTTTCTCCCCTTTTCCCCTTCTGTCCTTCATTTGTCAACATTGTACCCCTTCCAACTTGAAGACACTACTAAAATATGCCAGAGAAATATGCCAAGAATTTACTAGATTATAAAACTATTTGGGCACTATTCATTCTATATCTTTGAGTGGATCCCATTTCTTCATTAAAATGTATCTCAGAATTTAATAATTGTCATCTCAAATGCTAAGCAAGTAAGCTACTTTCTCTCCCTACCCTATTTTCTTGCCTTGATCCTGTTATTTTAGTAAAACTGAAAAATCATGAAAAAATGGACGGCTAGGAAAATAACTCCAAAAATTGGATCAAATTTGTGGGTCAAATTTAAGACTGCACTTGAAAATTTTTCTACAGGATATTTTATTAGATGAGGTGAATGAACAAAGGAGCTTTATTAGCATTTGACATTTTAACCATACAGAAGTGATAAGGTATATTTTATTGCCCATTTTACCATGGAGTATGGTCCTTGTGAATTGTAGAAATTCCCTATCCTATGCTGTATACCTCAATGCATACTCTACAAAATGGGTGAAAAAAAAAAAAAAACACATTCTGGACTTAAGACAGCAGCTTAAATACCAACTAATTATCTTCCTAATTGGTGTTCTTGGCCAGAAGGAGGGAAATCAGGCAAATGTGATTCAAAGTATTAGCTGAATTTATTAGAAAAATAAGTTATCATTGGACCCTATGGACTGTGGATCAGTTTTGCTAACTTCATGTAGAGGAAATATGAAAACAGATCTTGTTTGACCAATCTTGGCCTAAGATGAGATGCGTTTCTTTATATCAACAACAAAGTATGGTATTTTGAGAGAATAATAGAATTTTTTTGGCTAATAATCTTGGGTATGGCCTTCATTTTGCCTTTACTCCTTGAGTCATGTTGGCAGATTAAATCATCTCTGTCAGAGTGACATCTTAGTCACTGAATAAGCAAAGAAACGACATCTGTGGAAATCTCTGAAGCAATGGCTAGCAATACAGCAGATATAAAGTTATCACACATTATGAATTGTTCTAAGTTTTCTCATCCATGAAAAGAGGCATGTTATCTGTAATGCAGTTCTTGAGCTTTAAAATAACAACAAAAATGACCTTAATAAGTTAAACAAATGATAGATGAACTGCTGTAGTTGAAGTGAAAGTAGAAAGCTCAGAGTTCCTTTGCTGACCACTGATGGCTAGCATGCTCTGAAACTCTCAAACTATCACACTCTAAAACTCTCAGTTAGCGTGTCACACTAACACAGATATACAGCATTTTTTTCCCAGCACCTTCAAATCATGGACTATTTCCTGGACCAAGACCGTCTACATCAGCTATACATGTTAATGATCTTTGGTGTTCCACCTTCTATGTTTCTCAAGGTTATTCTTCTGACAGTTCGCTGAGGTAATGAATTATAATGAGTCCTCAAAATTGTTACTGTAAATCATACTTC
This sequence comes from Hydrochoerus hydrochaeris, assembly GCA_004027455.1. Lineage (NCBI taxonomy): Eukaryota > Metazoa > Chordata > Mammalia > Rodentia > Hydrochaeridae > Hydrochoerus > Hydrochoerus hydrochaeris. The sequence continues at coordinate 113,140 of PVLA01002261.1, read as the reverse complement.
TGCAATGAAGGAACCTGATTTAGGCAGAACACCAAGAGGTCCCATCATTCTGTTCTGCCCAAGGAGAGTGTTGGAATTTTCACAGAAATTATCATGGGGAGGGGGGGTCCACCCAGTTAAGATATCCATAATTAGCAATATAGAGATCTTCTTTTAATCCAAGGCTATGGAAAGACAAAAGAGCGGTTTAGTAGAATAAATCAGAAGATTGCAATAGCTGTATATTTCACTAAATATTTAACGTACTTTTACAATAACCAAACTTGGCAGCATACCATGGTTGGGAAAGCCTATTAGATCACATTAAACTAATTTGAAATCCCAACTCTTCTACTTATTAGCTTTGTGATCTAGGGCAATGATTTTATCCTTGATAAACCACAATTTCCTCATTAGTGAATTGGAAATGAAAATCCATTCTTCATTTGACTTCCTGTGAGACTTAAAATGAAAATAAAAGCAATATATTCTAGAACCTACACTTGGATTCATCATAGAGTAGGTGTGCAGTAAGTATTCATTAATTTTCACTTAAAATATACTGTTGATGTTCACTTTAGGCTCTACTCAACAAAAAAAAAATTGGTGAAACAGTGAGCCATATTTGAACAAGGAGCTATACCTGTACCACATGTTTCTTTATCTTCTTTTCACTATAATTTCCTGTTTCTGCATCATTTATGGTTCATCTCTAGAGTCTTCAGTTGACTTGAATTTTTGTGACAATGTAGAGAGATTCTCAGATTCTCCGTGTACAGCTCAGTGTTTATATGCCATAGAGAAGTAAATGTTTATATCAGCTGCATGCTTATAAGTATCAGCTGCTAATGGCTACTCTGAAGATCTGGCAAAGTTAGACAAGAGGAAGTCAACACTTATTAAAAATATGCTCTGAAATCAGCCTACTACTGTCATAAATTAATGTAGGAATATATATTCTTTCTTCTTCTCTTCCATCAGATTTCCCACTAAATGTTTTTTGGGTGGTAATAAATGACTGTGAGCATTTTTGCTTTTAGAGACAACAATAACTCTAGAATTAAATTTTTATAGATTGAATATGTAAAAACACCCAGGGGTCTAGTTAAGATGCAGGTCCTGATTCAGTAAGGCTGAGGAAGACCTTGACATCCTGCATTTATAGCAAGCTTTCTAGTGATGCCCATGCTAGGAGCTGGTGGATGATACATTGGGTATTAAGGCCCCCAGGTATGTCCTATGTCACCTAGCAAACAATCCATTATTATTCTTTGGTCATCTATTTTTACCATCCAGTTAGAATAAGTAGATTCTTTTTGTTTGATTACGTATTCAATACTAGCCATGTTTGAAATACCAAATAGTATTTTTAAAATGCCAACAATGCTATGTTTAGCTGTTTATCGCCAAGAAAATGTTTATTCTAAAAGAAAAAAAAACCAAATAAATACAAACCAACTACTCACCAGTTTATGCCAACTTTAAAACAATGACTTAATTTTACATGATAGTCTCCGGTGGAAATTTAATCTCTTTTGACCATCCTTCAGGTTGGTTTACTAACCATAAAAAAATAAAAGTCCCTTATGGAAAAAAGCACCATCTGGTATTGAGAACTATTAAAACAACATGAACATGTGACCGAGGCCAGCCCCCAGCGGGCAGAGCATTTACAATACAAGCACTCTTCCTTCCCCACTTCCAGCCAACAGTGAGCTGTCTGTTCTCCCTATCCCATTGGAGAAAACGATGCAGAGGAGAACTGCTTTCTCCATGTATTTCTTAATTTGTTGGTAACCACAATAAAGATGTGGTGGGCAAACCTTTGACTCCTCCACTCCTAATCATAAGACTTGAGGGTATTCAAAACTACTGCCATAAACTAATTATTTTAAGAACTGTTTCTTCAGAAATTGGGAGCCAAGTATTCCAGAATATATTATCACTTTAAACACAGATTCTCATTGACAATATTTTGTGGGCATCCATTTCATATTAATATTAAGCCAAGGAAATAATGGTTCTTGTCTCTTTCCTTTAAAATGACAGGAAGAGTGGGTACTTGTTCCTTCTGAAAAACAGGAAATATCTAAGCCAGCAGTCTTCACACTGGTGATATTCCTGCATTACTTCAGTTATCGATCGAACCTTGCCAGCTTCTCCATGATGCATCTGTCTGCCAGAGAGGGAGAGGCTTCTGTGAGAGATGAACTTATAAAGGTTATCTCGGGAGCAAATGGTATGCAGAGCTCCGTCTTTTAAAAAGTCTTGAAATGGGTGCAGAACTGAATAGGCACTGAGGCACAGAAAATGGGGTAATGGGCTATAATTTTCTGAAATCAGTAATGTAATATTTCATATAATTGTTACAGAATTTGTACTTAGTTCTTTGGAAAAAAAATCCCAACCTAAATGGTTACGTGTACTGCTTCCTATCACCATGAAACTACAAACTGATCATTTGCAGAAATTAGGGCTTGGGAGTCTCTAGAATTCTCTCACAATCTTTACAGTCCCCAGCCATCAGCAATTTACAACATGGGAGGGGGCTAGGGCGGGGACATAGCAGCCAAAAACACTGGTCTTGGGTGAATTTATCCTCAAAATCTCAGAGAGGCATTGTGTTGGTACTTTTGCCAGCACCTAAATGTTGTATTTCACTTTGTCCTTCCTTTTGAATCTAGACTGCTAATACCCCCAGAATCATGCCCTACTGTCTGAACATTTATAAACACAGGAAAGGGAATTGCTGAGGCCTCAGTTTGTTCTATTGATTTGGAAAGTGCTGCAGGGAGTCCCAAGATCAATAAAGCACTGGCTTCCTTCCTTTTGCCTCTTCCTTGCCAATTTCCATTGCCTCAAATTTGACTCTTTTGTTTTCTCATCTTGCTTTTGGGGCTTTCTGAACACAGTTCGGATCTCTTTTTCTCTTCCCATATGGGGAAGAAAATAATCCTAAATCCAGTAGGATTAGAGTTTAAGAGTTTCCTTGCAGCACATTTCAAGACGGATGAAATGCATCCTGCAACTCATATGAATACCTTTAGGTCGAACTATTCTTGTGTTTTCCTTCACCTGTGATGCTATGTAAGGCTGCAGAACTTCTGTCTTTACTTGGATAGCTTTGGTGATTGTTTCTTGGCTTTGGCAGAGGGTCAGAGTATGTGTTAGTCCATGTGTCCATGTGCATGCCAAATGTATTGTCCTGTGTTCCTGTTCCTCTGCTCTGTTTGTATGTGTGCACCAATGTTTGGGTCCATGCATATAAGGAAACATATATGCCAGGTAACATCTGTATGAAAGAAAAGATAATTTTTTTAAAAGTCAAAGTAAGGATAAAACTCAAATGAAGGTGAGATAGGTCAACTTTGAGAAAACACTGTGATTCTTGAATAATCTAGCCAAGATTTTTGTTCTCCAGAAAAACTACTCTACTCTAAAATTCCAGAGCAGGGTGATCAGCAGTAAGATAACCAGAAAGTAAGGAATCTTCTTTGAAAAAAAGAAAATATTCTGAAGGAAGTACGTTACCACTCCCTGAGATAAGCAATGACTTTCATTCTCTCATTCTGTTTGCAAAACAGCCAGCAATAAGACTGAAGCTTCCCATATGTGATTCTATATGCTATATTAAGTAGGTCATTAGAATTCTTTGAATTTTCTCTTTCCCTCACTTCCAGAACTAATATAGAAAAGCTTAAAAAATATAGAGTCAAAATAAAAGGAAATATGGCAAAGGGATCATACTCTAGTTTCAATCTTAAATGTTCTCAATGCCTCCTATATCAAAAGGCTTGGTCTCCTACACATGCTGCTACTGGAAAGTGGGAATGCTTTCAGAACTGGGGCTGAGGGGGAGGAAATAGGAGCCGGGCCCTCATGTTTTCTTTATCTCATTTTCTCGGATCATGAGATGAATATGAGTCTTCTGTGGAAAACTCTCACCATTACACACAAGGCCACCACAATCTCAGAGCTACAGGGTGGATCAGTCCTGGACTGAAGCCTCCCACACTATGAGCCAAAATAAATCTTTCCTCTTTTTAAGTTGACTCATCTCAGATATTTGTTACAGTAACAGAAAACTGACTAGTACAAACTTCTTTTGATATAAAAGGAATAAAAATATTTGTAATTTCCACTACTACCAAAACTCTTTTCCCTCAAGAATACATGACCACTGCTGCAATCAATGATAGCTTCCAGAATTCCAACAACTACTGGGGCTCCTTTCCCAGAGGGCCTAGTCCTCGGCCATTATGCACCCCTCTTCTGGATTGCTCTGATATAAAGGGAATAGCTCTCTCCCCTCTAACTGTGAGCAGTTACTACTGGGACTGGACTCAGGATGGAAAGGACTTTTACGTTAGAAACAACGTTTTTTGTTGTTGTTGCAGTTTTGATTTAGTAATCATTGGTCTGACCAAACTGAATAATAGACTGAAGAAAGTTGCAACAAGTAAAACCATCCATGTCTGGTTGTTCATTTGCCTCTCATTGTCTTTTAAAAGAAAATTCAGCATTCTTTCAGTGGGGTATAGACAATTTCTGAAAATAAGTAGATAAGGAGTTGATCTGTTTCAACTTCCAGTAATGGGCTCACTTAAGGATGCTCTTGATCCACACTGTAGCCCCATGGTTTTCTCTCTTCTTCATGACTGACAGTCCCTCCCCTGTACCGAGAAACCATCTGTTTCCACAGCTCGCCTACACAAGGATGGAGTTGTCAGTGTGGCAGTCAGGCCTGCAGCAACAGGTGAATGTGCCAGATGACACAGGTGGTTAGGAGCAGTGAGAGTCACCAAGGAGACTTGTAGAAAGACAGCACTCTAGAATGGGGTGCAATGTGTCTGAAGGCTTCACAATCCCATGCCAGCGAGAGGAAGCCTGAGTCCAGTGAAGTACAATGCATCTCAGAATGCATTCACCAGACGTCAATTCAGAGAGATGTGAACAAATGTAACACCTGTTATTATTCAGGGGTAAACTTACTCAGAGCCCTAGCAGCATGAACTTTATCTGAATTACCTGCTTTAATCTACACAAGAATCCTTTGAAAAAGATACTATCATTACCTCTATTTCTAGAGAGACAGTGATGATTACTGACTTACCCGAGATTACCAGATAGTGGTGGGTGGATCAGAATTTGTACCCAAGAAGTCTTACTCCTGAGCCCACCTAGTGAATTCAGTGTTTCTCTTGGTTTTTACAACTGAGAAATGATGAAGATTGTGTCTTCTGGTGGTTTATGTCTCCAACTCCAGGGTTTGCAGTGTGATTCGAAAAAGGTACCCAATGCAAATACTTTCTCCCAAGTTGACTCAATAAAATCATTGGAGGACCATTAAATGCCAAAGGCCATTTCCCAGGTGGTCTGGTATTGTTGTCCATACTGAATTATCTAGGGAAACCAAACATTATTCTTCTTTATTGTAAAGAATAGAGACAACATTCTCTTTTGTGCCTAAGAGAAATCAAGCAGCATGTGAATCTAATGAAACTATAAAATTAAAACCTAATTATTTTTCCTTTCCTAATGATGACTCAGGCTCTGATGATAACACTCAGCAAATTCTTGTTCTTAATCTTTTTCAACCCAGTATATATTACATCCTCAGTGAAGGCCCTGGTATACCTGCTTGCTATAGCCACTGAAAATTTAATTCCTAGACTTATCATCTCTCTCATGAATCTTTTAACAGGACATGAGTTTTAGCCTCATCTTCAGTCTCTCTGGAATCTCTCCTGATGATCCAGAGGAATTATCCCAAAGCCCCAGTTTGATCACCTTTGTTCACTTTCCTCCGCCGCCATCTAGCACTCACGAACCTCGTGTGTGCTGTGTGTCTTTTTCTGTTTGGCTTGTTGTTCATCACTCCCCATTAGGTGATCAGCGTCATGGAAGCAGGAATTCTTACCTGTTTCTCCATAGCTGTGGATGGCAAGTCTACCCCAGCACTTGGCATGTCCTCAATGCTCAAATGATACATGAAAATGCTTGGTATTTATCCTTCTTAAAAACATCTACCTTGCCTTTCCATTTCTTGCAGGATGAAGTGCAGTTTCTTTCTTTCTTTTTTTTTTTAAATTTATTTAAAGAGAAACAAAAGCATGTAAAGGATAGAGATAATATAGAATTCCCAAAAAAAGATAAACAATGAGAAATCACTAGTTAATAAATTACATATTGTCCTCTTAGAAATAGTTGTTCAAGGTACAAAATTAAAGCATACAAAGTAGATAGTCAAACAGTGAGAGTGTAAACAGCTGTGCATGAATCTCTACATGTATTTCTATCTTTTCTGTATTAGAGGGAAAAACAAAACTTAGCAAGACAAAACAAAACAAATTCCTATAAAACATAAAACCAAAAAGTCGTATAAAACCACAGTACAAGGTGATCTACAATGATTACTGTGTTGTTTCTTATTATCTTCAATAGAATGTCTATATCATCAGGCATAATTGAATATGGCAGTATAATTGAGTATAGCAGTAAATAACAATATTAGTAAAATAAAACATTGTAGACAGTATAAAACTTCAAAGGCAGGTAACGATCAAACCATAGTGGATATTCTAGTGGATCTTGTCATCTTAAGTGAAGTTGCCTATACTCTTAGACTTGATACTATCAATCATAACAGCTTTGAATAAAATCTATCAATACAAAACAGTGATCCAAAAAACCAGATTCCATTACGATCAGTCATGGTAAAACAGTGTAGGTTTTACAGAGCTTTAGATTAAGTTAATAGGAAATTAAGGATGATTATCGTTCTCTATCTTGTTATTTTCAGGTTTACTGTCTGTGCCCTCAAATCTAGTGCAGGGAGAATGACTGGAACAGAATATAATACATCTAAGCAGAGTAGTGTGAGTAATGTGAGTTTTAAATCCTGGTGCACTATTCACAATATAGCATATCAAGGCCATCAATGTTAGAGTTTCTAGTTATCCTTCTCTGCCTCATTTCTGCTATGCTATTTTTCTGCCTTTGTTTAGTTTTCTCCTTCATTCTACTGCCTGCCCCACTCATTGAGGCCTTTCTGCCACTGTTCCTAAACTCCTGGTATTTTTTTTCTCTCTCTCTAGAATGTTCTTCAGTATTCTCTGTAGGGTTGGATTGGTGGTCACAAACTCCCCCAGTTCCTCTTTGTCATGGAAGCATCTTGTTTCTCCATTAATTTATTGCTACTGCCTGTTCCCTTGTTATTTTTAAGAGATCTTTCCTTTTATGATCACACATTGCAAACTTGTCTTCAAGTTTTGATAGTCTATCCTTAGTTTCTTTTAAGGCATTTTGCCAGCTTTCAATGGAGTTTTTAATTTCCTGGTAGTCTCTTTGAATCTCCTTCATGAATTTTATATTCTTAATCAAATGTTTCTCTCCTTTTTTTGTGTTCCTCCCTTCTTTCATCTATATCATTCTGAGAGATGCTTCCTGAGAGCATTTCTTTTATTACTCTACTTATATCCTGCTTTGCCTGATTTAATATTTCAGTTTTGAGCTCATCTACAAGGTCCCAAAGATATCTCTTAATGTCCATTAAAGCCATGTCTGATGCTGTGTGTTTGCTGCCCTCAGTCTCCCTTGTTTTTCCTTCTCCTGGATCAGTGCTCTCAGGGTTCTGGGATGGGGGCCTACAGTGCAGGTCCCAGCCCCCTTCCCTGTTGGCCACGTTTCCTAAGAAGCAGGCTGGTGAGGGAACTCCGCCCTCTGCTACCTGCTCTTGTCACTGAGATGTAAACAGTGGCTGTATTTGCCTGCCCCTCCCCAGTGGGCCAACCAAACTTCAAGGGCCTTCACCCCATTAGTACATGCTAGGTGCAGGAAATCGATTTGGGACGGCTCATTGGGTCCCAGCCAGGAGCTCAGCCCAGTCCAAGCAAATCCCATGAATCTGCTCTGTAGGGGGAGCAACCAACCAAATTCACTGTCGCTCCCAGTTCAGGCTCCTCCTGCCCGATTCCAACATGTCACCCATTTGGTCGTGCCCTTCCCATTGCGGGGGTTCCCATTCCCAGCACTGACCATGGATTATTGAAGGTCCCTTCGCCAGATCTGCTCTCCATTGGGCTCACCAACCCCTGACTTCAGCGCTGCTGTGCTTCCTGTGAGTGGAGGCGGGAACGAGTTTGGAAGGCTTTGCAGACCGGCCCGGATTCAAGCTGGCGCAAACTTTTCAGGTTGCTGTGAAAATGCTCTGTCCCATAATTTTTAGCTGTTTCAGTTGTAGTCCCGAAGTATTTGACAAGCTTTTTTACATTTTAATTCCTTCCTGTGTCAAGAGGGTCCATCTCCTTCTGCCTGGGTCTCTCCAGGGTGTTTTATTCTGGCATATGAGTTGTTTCTCCCGGGAGGCTCTGTATTCTGTTGCTCACTGATCGGCCATCTTGCTTTCTAGATCGAAGTGCAGTTTCTTAACAATGATACATCACACAGTTGTCTCATCCTGACTTTCTTTTATTTCCTTGGGTCTCTGTGCAGGAGACTTCTGTTCACGGAACCTGATACTTGTCTTCCTGAAGCTTGCCAAGTTTTTCAAGCACCCTCACCTTTGCAAATGCTGATCTATTTGTTTGAGAAACCTTTCTCCAGGATGCTAGATGTGCTCCCTTCACATAACTCATCAAGCAGCATTTCACACATTCACTCACTCACCCACTCAGTCATTCATCCATTTATTACCGGAACAAATGCTACCTCCTTGAAAGTGGGCCCTTTCTATTAGGGCTCCCAGACTTCCTTCACTGGAGCAGGTCACATGTCCTTGCTGTGCTCTCCTAGTATTTTCGTGTATAACTTTATTTTGGATCTTATCACAATGAGTTATAATTTACCTTATTACTTCTTATATTCCCTGTGGACTATGAGTGAGGAGTCAGTTAGCTGTCCACATGTCATCAGTATATTTAACAGTACCTGACACATAATGAGTACTCAATCAAAGTATAGTGATTTTAAATGAATAACTGGACTATCTAGAATGAATGCATATTATGGCATGAAGAGATAATTGCTATGAATTGAGGATTTGATAAATAAACTCTAGAGCATTCTATTCAGAAACTTATAAAAACCCCACAAAGTTCTTAGAGTATTTATGTGAAGTGCATATTTAAGTTTTGATAAAACAGTAATTTACATTATATGAAATTCATGGAATAGTAACAACATAACTAAAAGATTTCAGGCCTGTAGACCAAGTAATATTATAATGAGTCATAGAAATTGATCAAAAGATAATGCACCCCAGAAAAAAATTTAGAGCTTTTTAACTCTCAATTCTCTGCATATAAACTCTCTAGCAAGCCAGTGAAAACCTTGAATTAGTAAGTGGGACCACAGGAACCACTTCAAAGCAACATACTTTATAGACATGGTATTTATTCTCAAGATTATTTAGGTGATTAATATTAAGAGGTGACTTACTTAAATTTAGATATAAAAAATTTGGTCTTTAAAGTTGATGTTCCTATGTATTTTAAATGTCAAAAGAGAAGAGCTGCCTAGCCATTTCTTTTCCAGTCTCTCATTCAGGTTTCAAACTCTTTTCCATCAATGAACATATTTTCTTTTAACCTGCAACCACTCACAGAGAAAACAAAATAGAATGTTTGAGAGACATTATGAATGAACAAGCAGCTGGGTTTTCCCCAAGAAAAGGCACTTCTGAAATGAAACAACAGTTTTATTTGTTGGTGTGAATGAAATGCTAGCATAAAAGTATCCTCTGAGCATCACTTGTGTTTTGTGAGGACAGATGCCAGCTTTGGCGTACTTCTGTGTGCCTGTCTTAACCCTCCAGAACTGAGGACTCTGAGCAAACTGCTGAACCTGCAGTCTGTCTATTTCTCTGTCTTTCATCTGCACAGAATACAGACCTCACATTGTTCATTTAGGAGTCCCTGTTATTTTCCAAATGCCTATCACAAAAGAGGGTGCCGTAGTCCTCTAGGGTAACTGGCCGTGGTACTAATGGACACAGATGGTGAATGGAGGCATTAATATGCTTTGTTCACAATGGAAATTGCACAGAAGTAATGCATTAAGTTGGAAGGGTTATTTCCCATTTTTGTTACAGAGTTTTTGAGGCCATGTCCCAGTGTGTCCAAACCTTAGCAGATTTCACTGGTGTGCATCTTTGAATGGTTTTCTTCATTGCTACTTAACTAATGCACATTAAGATATATATATATATATATATATATATATATATATATATATATATGTTTTGCCTGGTTTTTGGTTTTTAAAACTCGTATGATACCAGGTTTATTCTTCTACTCACCCTATGTCTTCCCAACTGGAGATGGTAATAGGGCACTATGTGCTCTACCATCAGGCTACATTCTTCACCATTTTCTGCTTTTCAGTTTCATACGGGGTCTAAATTGCCCTGACCAGCTTGGACCCTGCCACCCTCCTGCCTCATCCTCCAGAGTTGCTGAAAACTTCAGATGTGTGCTACTGTGCTTGGCCAATTTACATTTTTCCACTTAAAAAATCTTTGCTGACTTTCCTCTTGGCTAACAATGAATTTTTTTAAGATATGAAAATATTCTATTTAAAATGGGCAAAAATTTAGATATTTGTGTCTAACATGTTGGTTTTTTAGAAATATTACAGAATTTTTAAGAGGATAAACAGTAAGAGATCACTAGTTGATAAATTACATATTGTCCTTTTAGAAATAGTTGTTCAAGTTACAAAATTAGAGCATACAAAGTAGACATTCAAGCAGTGAGAATGCAAACAGATATGTTCAACAATCCAACAAGAACTTAGAAATATGGTTATCAATCCTACACACTTAAATATTCATGCAGTTATATCTTTTATAGCACTTCCTATTTCCTCTCTTTTTTACAATAGCAATTATGCATTTTTAAAATTTTTATTTAAAGAGAAAAAAAGCAAAAGAAAAAAGGGTAGCAACAATACAGAATTCTAAAAGGAAAAAAAGAGAGAAAAAAACACTGAGAAATCACTAGTTGATAAATTACATATTGTCATCCTGGATGTAGTTGTTCAAGTTACAAAATTAAAAGATACGTAGTAGACACTCAAACAGTGAGACTGCAAACAGTTCTGCTCAAAGATCCAACAAAGATTCAGTAATATGCTCATCTATTTTACACACTGAAACATACATGCAGTTATATCCCTTAGAGCCCTTTCTTTTCCTCTCTTTCTTACAATAGCAATTACACATTTTGGGTTTTATTACTCTTATAGTTCTTATTACTTTTTTGAAATATGTGTACATCATGGAGAGACTAAATCACACTGTATGCATGTTACCTCATATTATTCTTCAATTGATAATACTGAAAGTGCATTACTTTAGCAATGTTTGAGAATTTTGCTTTTATTATAATATAGTTTATTTGGAGGAAAAATGGAAAAGAGAGAGGATGGACAGCTACCATGAGGTAGTAGATGCCTCAATGCTGAAAGTCCCTAAAATAATGTTTTTCATATAAACCCATCATATCCCAACATGACACACTTTTTTATTCAAAACACCGTATTTTTCATCCAATTTACACTCATTCATATGTATTTCTGTACTAGCACTTAATAGTATAGCTTACATATTGCATGTAACACACATATTTATTTTAATACATATTAAAATCACAGGTATACATAAATTATATTAGAAAAAAAGAATATGTTTCTTTATTTTCAATATGTATTCCATGAAAAATTTCCAAAATGGTTTATACAACTACATTTCCACCAAAGTGAAATCAATGCCTTTCCTCTAACCTTTTATCAGAGCTGAAGTTATACTTTTTTGCTGATGAATAATTTTATTGTTTCAAATGATCAAACTCAGTTTGAAAATACAGATTAAATGTCCTCTCTCTTGCTATTCTTTGTACAGCTACATTTATTTTGAATCATGTCTATTTCAATGACTTTTTTTTATAATGATTTAAACATTTTTCTGTCACATACACAGATGAAAAAGCACAATAATATATATCTCATGGCTTACAGAAACTGACTGTACATGATACATTTTTCATGTCAAAATGCATTCATGCCTTTATAAACTTCTGTGGATTGTTCATCTTTTTAATTATAGCCAAGCTAATAGGTAGGAGGTGACATCTCATTGTAGTTTTAATTTGAATTTCTCTAATGAATACAGATGTGCAGTGTTTCCTCCTATATATGGTGATCATTTGTATGTCTTTTGAGAAACATTTATTCAAATTCTCTGCTAATTTTTAAATGAAATATTCATTCTCTTATTATTGAGTACTTTGAGTCCTTGAATATTTTGGCACTAGGTCCTTACCTGATTCATGACTTGCAAATCCTTTCTCCCAGTTTGTGGGTTGTTTCATCTGCTATGTGGATAATTTTTGTTTGATGTAAACCTGCTGGTCTATTTTTGTTTTCATTATTTGTGTTTTGGGGGCTATATCCCTGAAATCTCTGTCCAGACCAATGTCACAGAATTATCTGCCTCTAGCTTTTCCTAGTTTTCTAGTTGAGGGTCTTATAGTAAAATCCTTAACACATTTCTAATTGATTCTTTTTAAAAGTTGGGTTTCACTGTGGCATTTTATACATGCATAGGCCATGTTTTGATCACATCCATCACCCAACTACTCTCCCTTTCCCTCCCTCCAACCTACCTCTCACCCCTGATCACAAATTAGAGATATGTGATAGTTGTTTTTCTGAATGTGTCTCATTTCACTTAACTTGATGATCTCCATTATCATCCATTTTCCTCTAAATGACATGATTTTGTTCTTTGTGGCTGAATATTTTTCCAATCTGTCACATTAACAATGGAATCTCATTTTCCTTTCAGTTGGCATTTCTCTGGCTTCTGGTTCAGCTGAACATCTTTTCACACATTTATTAGCCATTCACGTTTCTATTTTGAAAATTTTTCGTGCTGTATTTCTGTAATTTCTTTACAGATATTTAGGAGCCCTTTGTGTAGTGGAGATGGTGTCCCTTCTCACACTGGATGTGTTGAGTTTCTCTTAGGTAAATGAAAATTTGTCTGTTGACATTGTTTATGTTATACATTTAAAGCCCAGAATACCCTAGAAACAGGATGAGTAAAAGGCTGATAAAAGCTGAACAGACTCTTTAATTTTTGATATACTCTGTTACCATACTTCTGCCCTAACTTCTCTTCTGCATGCATCTAGCACTCTATTATCTCATGATGGATAACACTCTATTGTCTCATGATGGATAGCAGTCTAGAACAAGGCCTCACATGCCTCATTGTGGACCTTAGTGACTAAACAAAGCTGCAAAGGACCAGCCTTTCTAGTCCTATGAATCAGAAACAGGAGTGAGATTGACTGTTTGTCAAAATGTAGGCTTATCACATTCTTTTTTTCAAAGCACATTTTAAAAGATGCTTAAAATAAGTAGTAAAAGACTATAGAAACAATCATAAATGCCTTCCTAAAAAGCCTTGATTTCTCTGTATAATGGAGTCATTGATAATTTTTTACTGATGATTTTATCTCATTTGTATAGTGCTTGGGTCTTAAAAGAACTATGTTTTTTAGTTTAAAAATGAAGGGTAAACTGAATATGTATATTGAAATGGTCACTAATTGAATCACTCTTTGAATTCTGAGTGATTTTGAATTGAGACAGTGTTGTGCATCTGGGTCCTCAGTAAATGCTGCTATAATGAATACATAAACATACATCAAAAATTAAAATGTTAGAGATGGGAGGAAACTATGCAGCTTTATTTCTTTACTTTATCTAAGGAAGACTTGTGGTCCAGAAAATCGATGACTTGATGGTGGTAACGAATGAGTGTTGCTAATGTGAGGTAAAAGATTCCTTTGCTTTCAGAGTCTCTGCCCAGTACCCTAAAGTTAATGAAAGACTTAATAAAACATACCTACATGACTCTCCAAAGTCCTGAGAGGCAAATGGTTGTTTTGCTGCTTTTTCAATGGGATGACTATATCACGCTTCCATTATGAATTTCCTAACTATTATGATGACCTTATTAACTGATGCTTCCAACTGGTGAGTTTAACAAAAAAGAAAAACTGGGTTGAGGGAAGTTAAGCAATGGACCCAGGTCATTAGGGATTGTTTTGAGACTTCAGTGTCCCCTCATAATCCTTGCCCTATGGATAAAAGGCAGATGGGTAAAAGAAGATACAGATCTAGTAGGTTTGGCATATCTAGTACTGTTTTTGTTTCACAGCAATACTAGTTGTTACTGTGATTTATGAGTTTCAGAGGCTCCTGCCACCAATAAGACCAAGATTGTTAGCCATTTCACCTCAAAAAAACATGGACAACAATCTTATCTGGTATGAGGCTTGCTGGAGCTCTACATCCAAGTGGAACATTGACCTGAAACTATTTTGAGGCCAGTAAAGCTTTTATTTATCTTATAAAATATGTGTATGTGTACTGTTTTGTCAGCACCACTCCCAGCACATCTTGGATGACTCAAGATATCCATGAACCATTAGGGGCTACCCTAGCCACATGCAGAACCCAGAAAAATCCCACATGGCCTGCAGAATTCATTGATAGTAAGCAATTTAAATCACTTTTATCATATTTGAATTGGTAACACATTGACAGAGTTGATTTACAGACATTCAAAACTGTACAAAAGAAAGTACACAGGAAAGAAACCTTACTCTTCTTCTTGTCATCCAATCCTTTTCCAGATGAGCAAAATATTAATTTCTTATGAATTCTTCAAGAGTTTTTTTTTACTTTTTAAATTTTAAACAGAAAAAAACAGAAAAATCAAGAAGCTAACAATTAAAAAACAACAACAAAAGCAAAATGAAGACAACAGCAACAACAAAGTCAGTATAGAATTTCAAAACAAGAAGATAGGAATTTAACAATGGTTGTTATATTGCATCTTGTTATCCTCAAAGTAATTTCTCAGGCTACCAAATGCAGGTGTGCAAGACTGATCAAACAATACATTTTCCCTTTGAGTAGTTCCTTTCTCTTTTACTATATCTATTGTAACATTTGAATTTTATTTACTATTTGAGTTTTTTACATTACTGAGATAATTTGGTCTTTACAAACACAAGTCTGATTTATTTAACTTACAAGTATGGTTTCTAGTTACATCCATTTACCCATAAAAGCTTCAAATTTATCATTCTTTACATTTGGTTAGTATTTCATTATATAAAAATACCACATCTATTTTATCCATCCCTGAGTGGATGGATATTTGGGTTGTTTCCAAGATTTAGCAATACATGTGCTATAAACGTGGGTGCACATGTATTGATGTGGTATGATGTTTTCAGTTCTTCTGGGAAAATATTCAGAAGGGAAATAGCTGGGTTGAATGGAAGCTCTAATACTAGTTTTTTGAGGAATCTTCACACCAATTTCCACAGTGGTTATACTATTCTACGTTGCCACCAACAACAGAGAAGGGTTTCTTTTTCCCTACAGCCCTAGCAACATTTGTTATTGGTTAATTTCTTGATGTTAGCCATTATTTCTGGAGTGAGATAACTCATAGTAGTTTTAATTTGCATTTCTTAAATGACCAATGATGTTGAACATTTTTTCCATATGTTTATTTGCCATTTGTATTTCTTCATCTGACAATTTGTATTCATTTGAGATACTGATTTTTGGCCTGGGTCTTTGCATTTTGGGGGCCTGACTTTTTTTCAAATCTTTATACATTCTATATAAAAGTCCTTTGTCTGAGGGACAATTAATTGACAAAACTCTTTTCCCAATCTTTGGGTTTTCTTTTCACTCTGTTGGTGATTTCTTTGATGTGCAAAAACATTTTAATAAGACGAGATCCCAGTTGTTCTGTGACCTAATTCCCATGCAGTTTGGTTTCTGTTCAAGAACTCTTTGCCTATGTCAAGGACCCCTATGTCCTTGAGATTTCTATCTACTTTGTCCTCTAATAAGTTTAGTGTTTCTGTCTTAATATTTAGACCTTTGACCCATTTTGACTTTGGTTTAGTGCATGGTGATAGGCATGGGTCTAGTTTTAGTTTTCAGCATGTAGAAAGTCAATTTTTCCAGCACCACTTATTAAAGAGCCTGTCTTTCTTCCAGCATACATACTTGGCCCCTTTGTCAAAGATAAGGTAATCAAGTGTGCCTGTAGTTGTGTCTGTATCTTCTGTTCTGTTCTACTGATTCTCAGGTCTCTTTTGTTGCCAGTACCGTGATGATTTTTATCATAGCAGCTTTGTAGTATGGTTTCAAGTCTGGGATTGTGATGCCTCCTGCCTTACTTTGTTACCCAGGATTGCCTTTGTTATTCTAGGCCTTTTATGGTTCCATATGAATTTTAAGAATGTTTTGTCTAGATCTGTGAGGTATCTAATGGTATTTTGATCAAGATTGCTTTAAATCTGTATAACAGTTTTGGGAGTATGACCATTTCCACAATGTTTGTTCCTCCTATCCCAGAGAAAGACATATCTTTCCATTCCCTAAATTGTTCTTCAATTTCTTTTTACAGAGTACTGTAATTTTCAATGTATAAATCTTTTACTTTCTTTAATAGACTAATTCTTAAATATTTCATTTCTTGGATGTTACCATAACATCCATAATTTTTGTCTCAGTGAGTTTATTGTTTGTGCACAGGATGCTATTTACTTTTGAATATACTGCTGAATTTTCTTATTAGGTCCAGCAAACTATTAGTGGAGTTTTGGAGGTCTTCTGTAGAGTATAATGTCATCTGTAAAATAATGATAATTTAACATCTTCCTTTCCTATCATTATTACTTTTATTTCTTTCTCTTGTCTAATTGTTCTGGCTAATGTATCCAGAACTATATTGAATAGGAGTGGTAATAGTAGACAACCTTGTCTTGCTCCTCATTTCAGAGTGAAAGCTTTCAGGTTTTTTTACCATTTAGTGTGATACTGGTTGTTGGTTTCTCATAGATGGCTTTTATATTTTCTCTAGGATTTTTACCATGAATGAGTTTTGGACTTTATCAAAAGCTTTTTCTGCATCTGTTGAGATGATCCTGTGATTTTTGTCTTTTACTTTGTTAATATGGTATATCACATTCATTGATTTGTATATGCTGAACCATTCCTGCATTCCTGGGAAGAATTCCACTTGGTTGTGGTGCATAATATTCTTAATTTCCTGCGTTCTGTTTGCTAGTATTTTATTAAGGATTCTTGCATCTATGTTCATCAGAGAGATTGGCTTGAAATTTTCTTCTTTGGTTGGATCTTTCTCTGGTTTTGGTATCAGGGTAATATTTGCTTCCCAGAATGAATTAAGCAGAATTGCTTCTCTTTCAATTTTATTGAAGAGTTTGAGGAGTATTGGAATTAAGTCATCTCTAAATTTCTTGTAAAATTCAGATGTGAATCTATCAGGACCTGGGCTTTTTTTGTTGGTAAGTTTTAATTATGTTTTCAATTTCATTAACTGATACTGGGCTATTCAGAAGTTTTATATCTTCTTGATCCAGCTTTGGTAATTCATACATTTCTAGGAATCTGTCCATTTTTCCTGTTTTCCAACCTATAAGTGTAAAGTTTTGCAAAGTAGGTACTGATGATCATTTGTATTTCCATAGGATCTGTAGTGATTTCACCTTTAGTACCTTATTGCATTACTTGAGTTTTTCCTTCCTTTTTTTTCATAAAATTAACTGGAGTTTGATCAATTATTTATTCTTTCAAACAATCAAGTTTTCAATTCATTCTTTGTGTTGTTTTCTTAGTCTCAATTGCATTAATTTCTGCTCCAATCTTTATAATTTCCTCTCTTCTTTGGGCTTTAGGTTTGACTTGTTTTTCTTTTTCTAGAAGTTTCAGTAACAGCATTAATTTGTTTATTTGTGCTTGTTCTGTTTTCCTATGAGTGTTCACTGCTATAAATTTCCCTCTGAGGATGGCTTTCATTGTATCCCACAGGTACCAGTAAGTTGTATTTGTACTTTTGTTTGATTGTACGTATTGTTTAATTTCTTCTTATTTTCCTCTGTGACCTGTTGGTTGTTCATTAAGGTGCTCTTTAATTTCCACGTGGTTATTGAGCTTTTGCAGTTTCTTTTGCCCTTAATTTCACAATTGTTAGAAAATATTCATGGGATAATTTCAATTCCTTTGCATCTGCTTAAGCATGTTCAATGTGTTAATATATGGTTTATTTTAGAGAATGTCCCTTGTGAAGCTGAGAAGAAGGTGTTCTGATGTTGTTAGGTGAAACACTCTGTACACATCTACTAAGTCCATTTATTTGCAAACTTGATTCAGTTCTGTTATTTCTTTGCTGACTTTTGTCTAATTGATCTGCTTGTGTCTGTGGAGTGTTAAGGTCCCCTGTTACAATTATAGTTTTGCTTATCTGATTTTTCAAGTCTATTAATATTTGTCTTACATAGTTGGGTGCTCTCATATTTGATGCATATATATTTATGATTGTTATCTCTTCCTCTTGAAGTTTTCCCCTAACAAGTGATATTTTTATCTCTTTTGATCATTCTTTGTTTGAAATTCACATTGTCTACAAACAGAATAGCTACCTCTGCTTTTTTTCTGGGTTCCTTTGCCATGAATTATTATTTTTCATCCTTTGACTTTCAGTCTAAGAATTTCCTTTTGAATGAAATGTGTTTATTGTGTAAAGCATATTGTTGGAATTTTTTCTTGATCCACTCTGCCAGTCTTTGATTGATGAATTGAGACCATTTACCTTAATGGTTATAGCTGATATATATCAGCTTATCTTTGTGATGTTATCTTCCTGTTATTAGTTCTCTACTGTTTCCCTCTGTTTAATTACTTGTCCTATTTGTTGGTTTTTTTCTGTTGTTGTTCTTGGAATTGTGATAATTTTTACCTCTTTGTAGAATGACTTTCAATACTCTTTGTAGAGTTGATTGGGTGATCATGAAGTTCTTCAGTTCTTCTTTGTCATGGAAGTATCTTATTTGTCCATTGAGTTTGAAAGTTACTTTGGAAGGGTGTCTCAATTTGGGTTGCAGGTTATTTTCTTTCAGTACTTGAAATACTTCACTCCATGCTCTTCTTGATTTGATGGTTTGTGTTGAGAAGTCCGCCATGATTCTGTTAGGCTTTCTTGTATAGGCAATCTGTTTGTTTTCTCTAGCAGCTTTTAACATTCTGTACTTATGCTGAATTTCTGGGATCTTGATTATTGTATGTTGAGGTGTAGGTTTATTTTTGTTATAGCTAAATGTAGTGCTATATGCCTGGCTTCACTTCATGTCAGGTTCTTTCCCCATGTTTGGGAAATTTTGTGCTATTACTCTGCAAATAGTCTTTTCAAGTCATTTGTGTTGTCTCCTTTTTCATTGACATCTATCAATCTTATATTGCTTTTTTTTTTGCATTGTCTTACAGCTGTGAATTGTTATTTCCTAATCCCTTAGTATTTTTAAGAGATCCTTCTTTTATGATCACTAGCCTCAATCTTGTCTTCAAGGTCTGAGAGTTTGTCTTCAATTTCATTTATGTGTTTTTGTCAGTTTTCAATGGAACTTTTGATTTCCTGGATTACACCTTGATTTCCTGGATATCTGTTTCATGTATTCTAACTATTTCTTGTATTGTTCATTTGATGTTTCCATCATTTTTATATGCTCCTTTATTTTTTAATCTATGTCTTTGGATAAAATTATCAACTCTTTCAGTATGTTTATCATTTCTGTTTTGACCTGACAGATTTTTTCTGATCTAATTTCATTTACAACTTCCTAGAGTTATTTCTTTACTTCCATTGCTATCATTTCAGAAATTTCAGGCATGTGAGTTCTAAATTCATCCATGTCTATGTCTCTTGTACTAGATCTGGATGGGCTGGAAGTCTGAGACTCCATTTTGTTCTTTTGTTTTGGCATTTTCCAATTCAGTTTGATGTCACATTCTATTTGATTCCTATGCTGGCAGCCCATCCAGCAGCAGGCCTCACTGAGGGTTGCTGATGGATCTGGGTCTCTGGGTTTGGGTTCCCAGTCCCCAAGGAGGGCTTTAGAGATGGTTTCTGGGTGTGGAAGGGTCACTGAGGTCAGACTCTTGGCCCCTGCAGCCTCGGAGTTAGTTCTCATGTGTCGTCAGGTTGCTGAGTGCAGACTCTTAAATCCTGCAGGCCTCAGGGAAGATTCTCAGTTGACTGCGGGTCACTGGGTGCAGGTTCCCTGTTCTCGGGGAGCCTTATCTACATTTCCTGGGTGTGGGCAGTTTACTGGGTACAGCTTCTCAGTGTCTGCAGGCCTTGCCAAAGTTTCTTTGATGGCTGTAGGTTGCTGGGCACAGACTTCAAGTTTCTGAGGGCCTCAGAGATGGTTCCTGGATGTGAACAGGTCACTGGGTACAGACTTCCAATTCCTGAAGGCCTCACTGAGGGTTCTCAAATGACTGTGGGTTGTTGTGTGCAGACTACAACACCCTGCAGGCCTCAGGGAGGGTTCCTAGGATGACTGAGGGTCACTGGGTGCAGCTTCCCAGTCACCAGGAGCCTCACTTACACTGCCTGGGTGTGTGCATGTAACTTGGCACAGCTTCCCAGTTTCTGTGGGCCTCACTATGGATACCTGGATGACAGTTAGTCTCTCCTTCCAGAGTTATCTTATATCTCCTGACACTTATTCCTGTTTTAGTCACAAATGATTACATTCTATACTATAGTCCTTTATTCTGAATTTATTTTATCACGTTTCTTAGAACTCTACTTATAAGTAAGTAAAGTGGTTCTATATTTTTCCTGTGGCTGTAGAGTATTCCACTGTGTGGTTAGATTTAACTAGTCTCTTATTAATGAACATTTATATATTTTTAAAGAAGTTGTTATTATTAAATGTTGCAGTAAGTAGCTTTCTTATGGGTTATTGTTGGGAGCTGTTGAAGCTGGAAATTAAACATGCATGCAGGGCTGTAGCATGGCTGGGGCATGGCCAGTCCAAGAACAAAGAGATGCCTCAAAGGGCAAGATAAGACCACAGTTGAGGACACCTAGCTCCAACCCCAATGAACATGACAGAGATTATAGCTGCAGGCATTTTACTACTGTAGTGAAAGTCAGTTTGGAAATTTTCTCCTAAGATAGTTCTCCTAAATTAACATAAGATATTTCTCCTAAAGTAACATAAGATAGTTCTCCTAAATTAACATAGTCTGTTACTTGAAAAAGTCCTTGAACCACTCCCAAGGTCCTGCTCATTTTCCTGCGTTTTCCACTCTAACCTCTTCCTTGTCTGAAAACTAAATAAATTTGGGTTGCCCAAGACATCCCTCATCTCAACTAGAGTCTCTAACTCCATTAGAGAGTTTTGATCCTCCTGGAGCCCAAAAACCATATCACTTGTCTCATTGATTTAAGCCTTTGCCATACACTTGTTTGAGAGATCGGCGATCTTGGCCAGGTCCCTGATAGGCTATTTTATTCATATGTGAAAATACATTACATCTGAGTGAATTGCTTGAAGTAGTGCTAGGTCATTGCTCAATGTTCATTTATTTTGATTGTTATTGTCAAATTTCCCTACATGTGAATGCTAGTTGGCTTATCATCAGCTGAATAGATGGATAGAATCTGCTTGTTTCCTTAAGGCCACATGAATTTGAATATGCATGTTTTTGTTTTTGGCTAGGAAGATAATTTTTATCAAGTAAGGGAAGGTAGAGTAATAGTAATAGTACTACCAGTAGCACACATTTTCAAAACATTAGTGTATGCTGATCATTGCATAAGTGTTTTGCATTAATGTGGATGACCATCTCTGTCTTCTTTCACCACCTGCCACTCTAGAAGAGCTTTAAATCCTCTACAATCTTCACATTCAACCTAAATTATTTTCTAGTAGTTCTGTGCATATGTTAGTTTTCCATCACTGTGACAAAATACCTGAAGTAATCAACTTGATAGGAGAAAAGCTTTATTTAGGTTCATGGTTTTGAAGGTTTCAGTGCATAGTAAGCAAGGCAGGTTCATTATGATGGGAGCTCAGGTAGAGAAAGTTGCTCAATATGTGGTGGTTTGGAGGAAAAGAGAGAAATGGGAATGACCTGGATTCCCAATATTTCCTTTAACTGTTCACCCACAGTGACCTTCCTTCCTCTGACTAAGTCTCATCTCCCATAGTGCCTCTAGCTGGGACCAAGCACATGGTCTTATGAGGGGCATTCAATTTCTAACAGCATCTTGTAATAAAAGTAAAGTTTGGAGTTGGGTGTGGTAGTACATGCCTATAATCTCAGCATGTAGGAGGCTAAGGCAGGAGGATTGCTGTGAGTTAGAGATCATCCTGGGCTACAAAGTGGGCTCAAGGCCAGCCTAAACTGCATAGCTAGACCCTGTCTCAAAAAGAAAAAAAAAATAAAGAAAAAGAAATAAATAAACAAAGAAGAAAGCAAAAGAAAATTTGAAGAGGGGTTTTCTCTCAAGATTTTTACTTCAAGTCATCCTTTGAGTGCTTAAGATATGTTTCCTTCCATACTTTCAGCCTGTCTATATTTCCTTCTGGCCTTCTTACCATTTTTCTTCCTCTTCTTTTGATGCCTGGAGCAGATGTACCAGAATATCCCCCGAATATACTCCTGAGATGGAAGAGCAGGTACTGAGAGCCTTTTAAACTTTCCACATAAAGCATATGTGAGACTTACTTCTGTCATGGGTGATGTTGAGTTCTGCTGATTTCTATATTTTTCTTTTAGTTCATCCACAATGTCTTTTGTACTCATCAGAAGTAAGTCATTTCCCTAGACCTTCATTTTTAGTTTATTTTATCATCAGCACCATTCACTTTCAGTTGAGAGTTCACTTTCTTGAAGGAACAACCACTCTGACCTCTGTGGTATACAGCTCAGGGAGAAGCAGTAGAGAGCGCCACCCTGTGAGAGGAGCTGAATGCTTTGCTTACGGCGGCATAAGAGGTACATGTCAAATATCCTTTCTCACTTCTCCTCAACCATATCCTTTTCTTTCATCCTTTAACTTGCAGCAATCGGCTTTCCATTCTGGCCTCGGCACGTGATGTAGCTTCCACCGTGTCTGCTGAAGGACTAGACAATGCCCACGCTACGTAGAGGAGTTAGCTGTCTGTGACGTGAACAGTGATCATCGGAATCGAGGCTGAGGGAGACAGACCAGTAAATCCTCCTTCTGTCTCTATTTCATGGTCAACAATTCTTTCCAACTCTTCCACAGAAGTTTCTTTTAAGTCTTATATGTTGAAAGATCGTCTATGGAGCAGTGCATGGTACCTTGTTAGCTACTCTGTCCAGAAGCCAGTAAGGTAAGGTAAGTTATGGCACTGAAATGCATTCTGCCTCAGTGTCGTAGTCAGGAATTACAAGAAAAACAGTTACATACAAGACACAGAATTTATAATATTATTTTTATGATAGTCACCCAGAGTTAAATACAAGAAAGTTCAGGAAATCTGTCCACAACACTAAAGACCTAGAAAATTCAGCTGAGGGACTGGATCTCACAGTAATTTCCTGCATGAGTCCAGCTAAAGACCTAGAGCCTGTGACAATGACTCTCATGAATCCAGGTGGAGGCCTAGAGCCTGCAACAGTGACTCATACAAGTTCATTTTATAGATCTGAGCTGGGAGGGCCCAAAAGTCAGTGGTGGAAGCTAGAAAGTCTATGCCAGGAGATGAAGGATCTGTGCCAGTAGGTTGAAGATTCTATACTGGAGCCAAAAAGCAATGCTCAAAATAAGGACCAGGGCTGCCCTGAAAATACCACAGCCATCCTTAGCTACATTGAGGTTCCAAGCTCCTCTGATGATAACAGTGAAGCACATGCCAGGAGATATGATAAGCTTCTCCTGGAGATTAAACAGCATACATCTTCTCCTCTGGAGCCAGGAAGTGATGCTCAACATAAGGACCAGAGCTCCCCCAGAGAGAACTGCAGCCAGTCTCAGTGACAAGGTCTCAAGCTCCTGTGACGATAATGGCCAAATCCATATTGGGGATGCTAGTCATGAATGAGTGTTTCCAAACAACAACACTTAGGATAACCCACAGTAGCCTCACTCTTCTTCTCCACATCTCTATTTATGCTGGCAACTTCCCTCAGGTGGGCCATCTACACTCAGCACCACACTGATTTAACTCAGCTGGTGTTAAATTGACCACCAGTTTTTAATCCATAACACCCAATCTCCCTTTTATCCTCCCTGGCACTGGGCTGGGCTTCCAACTCCCACCTACAATATTCTCACTGTCATCTTTGCCTCATAATCTTCTTTCAAAGGATCCCAACTGAAATTTGTGCATGAATGAGTTTAACACTTACAATACTTCTATAAGGGCAATACTAATATCTCCCCATTTCATAGATGATGAAGCTGACTCAAACAAGGTTGAATGAGCTGCTGAAGTTCACACATTTACTTGGTGCAAACATGAGATTTGAATGTACAATCTGGTTTCATAACCTATGCTCTTAGCTATTGCTGTATGCTGCCTTCAGTATACATTCTCATAGAGCTGAGACTGCAGCAACAGGGGACTCTCTCATTGGACAAGTGACTCACAGGACCCAAAGTTGAACATCTGTAAAACGAACATTCGTTATATTTCCTGGACCTTTGTAGATAGTTTGGAAAATGTAAAAAGTGCTAATCACAACTGAATTCCAAAGTATTGTTGTAGTGCATTAAGCCTCACATTTACTTTTCTAAAAAGAAGAAAAAAAAAAAAGAAGAAGTGCGCTTTAGCCCACACATACAGCAACCCATGTGATCATCCGATTTTGTGATCCAAGCATTAGGATGCACATCCTAACACGTGATGTGGCATCTCAGTCTCTCTCCTACCTTGATGAAAAGTAACTGAAAATTTGTGGCACCTGGATATAGCACATAGTGTAGAGCTAAGACAAATGGGAGCAGGGGAAAGATCTGAAAGGGTTGTTTTCTACAGAGACTTTTTGTCAGAATAAATTTGGATTCTCCCCATTTGAACTTCAACTCCCAGGAAATCTAGGCTTAACTGCTTCGATTTACTTCCATAGTAAGTTAATAGATTGATGCAAGAGGCTGCCTTTATAAGGGCTGTCCTCCTGTGGCATTGGAGATTGCCGTAGCGATAGAGTTTTACTGCCACTACTCTAAAAAAGGTCATTTGAAAAGAATCAAAGACAACATAAATGACAGTTACTAAGTCAAAAAACTTTCTGTAGAATGGACAGAAAATGTGGAACATGATACCTTTTGGGGTTTCACAGTGAGTATAGTTGGAATTGTCGTGTAGGTCCTCTCATAGGTACAAGCAATGTTCTTGGAGCTGTATCATGTTGTCACTATCTTTATGGCTAAATAACAAGGTCCCAGGGAAGCCTCAGATGATCCTGGGAGGAATTAACTGAGCTGTAATAAGAGTTTGTCATTACTCAGCTCCTAGGGTTGTGGTACACGGTGACAGTTCTTTTTCCAGAACTTCGTTTTTAAGATAAAAGGCTGAGGCTGGGGCTATAGCTTGGTGATGGCATGGATGAGGTCCAAGCCTCAATCTCCAGCACCAAATAAAATAAAGTAAATCTTGAAATACTAAAGCAGAGAGCCACATGAGATTGCATTGAATCTAGAGTTTGACCTTGAATACCCACTAAGCAAGGTGACATGAGTGTATATCTAAACTTGTCAGAAACGAGAGCTGTATTTTTATTGCTGAGTCCCTAGCACAATGCTTTGTGTGTCTGTGTGTGTGACGAGCCGGCCATCTAAGAACGGGTATCACTGTTCTAGCTGTTGGTCCTCCCTGACATCCGAGATCCTCCCAGACTCTGTGGGCTTGCCAGGAACGTAATTTGTCACTTGTTTAGTTTTCATCTTTCTGAGATAATAAGGCAGAGTAAAAGACCACAGCTGTGCCTCTCCTCAGATGCTTTCATAGGTTTTTGTCAGATGAGGATACATTCACCATAAAACTTGGTGTCTTCTGAACATCGTTAGTAGAGCCAAATAGGATGGCAATGTCACCTGGCTTTTAAAGAGGCTGAAATACCGAAAGGCCAATTTGTAAGCCTTGCATATTTTGTCCCTGGTGCCAAGCTGAGAAAGAAGCTAAAATATTTTGATCTCTGGGTGTGGGCCTTTGTGGCAGATGGTGTCTCCAGCAGCATTCCATTGGAAGTGGGTCAATGGGGAAAGAGAGAGGGTATCCAAGTAGAATATATAAAGTCAAAGAAATAGAAATTTGGCCTCGTATTAGAGGACGTTGTGCCAATCCTTGGAACACCCATGTGTCTCCAAGTCAAGCAGGGAAAAGTTCCCATACTGAGCAGCATGACAGGGATGACAGTTCATTTAAACAGTCTGCTGGTACCATTTGCTGAGTTGAAAACCCAGGACTCAGGCCATTGGTACAGGGTGGGAAAATGTGCATGCTTATGCCACTGGTCATGAAGCACAAGGCTTCCAGATAGGCCTGGGCAAACTCTGGTAGGAAGAACACAATTAGGGTCACTTACCTATGTAAAAGGCATTGAGAAATGCAGCCAAGTGAAGAGCTGAGTCACCTAGGTTCATGTTAGGGTAACTTTGCACAGGACTGAAATTCTCGGCACAGCTCCATGTCTGAAGACCTGGTGTGGCTGGCTGGCTGGCAGCAACCCAGAGACTGAGCTGCTTTGAGGGTGTGCCCCCCCCAACTCTCCTCACACAGCCACTATGACAACGCAAATGTATTAGGAAAAGCGTGGGACACCACAAGCTACCAAGTGGAGCTGGGGTTCTTTGAGGTCACAGGACTCTGCCGGTTCCAGCTCACTCAGGTTTTTGGCCTTGATATGGTTTATTTATTTGCCTGGAAGCAGAAGCTTTGCTCTGAAATCTACTGGACAGGGGCAAGCCAATCGTTTTCTAGAAGGACCAAAGGGGTAGAGAAATTACCATTGGATGGAAAGCCAGAGACTATCAGCTTTGTTCATCAGTCTTCTTGGGTAAAGAAATCTTTCCCAGTCAGCTTCAGTCATTGGTGAACCCGGACTGACCTCTATAAACTTATATAGCAGAGACCAAGATGTGGTTTCTGATAGGGCACGTTTAATGCCCACCTGATGACCAGCTCAGACAGTGGTTAGCTCCAGTGATAGTATTTTCTGAGCCATGTCTGCATGCTAAGATTATCTCGATTTTAAGGTAAAATGAGGAGGAACTGGCTCCTGAGAAGGATACTAAGTATATGGTATAAAAAACTATGATTCTCCTTTATTTCACAGAAAAAAATCCATTTAAACCCCAAAATACTCAGAGGCAAGCTATTCAGAATTTAGGGGAGTGATTGACAGTTCTATTCGTCATGAATATACTATCGAAAAGTAACAATAAAAAAAGCAAACCAAACAGTGAGTTTTATTTCATTAGTACTTCATTTGAGTGACTTCAGTTGGTTCTCTATAGCTATGTGTTATGTATTTGCAAATTCAACCAACTAAGGATTGGAAATATATTTTTAAAAATTGTGTCTGTCCTAAACATGCACAGATATTTTTTGGTCATTTTCCACTACACAAAAAAGTATAACAACTATTTACATAACATGTATATTGAATTAAGTATTATAAATAAACTAGAGATGATTTAAAGTATACGAAAGAATGCCCTGGGTCATATGCAAATACTGCACTGTTTTATATGGGGACCAGAGCAGCTGCAGATTCTAGTATCCACAGGATGTGGGAAACCAGGCTCTTGACAATATAGAGGAAAAACTAGTAAAATCTGTAATAATGTGCAGTATATTACTGTGCATAGTATGTTTCATGTGCATTTTTGTATTTTATCTTTGAAACAAGCATGGATTTCTCAATTTTACAGATGTGAAAAATTAATTTTGAAAAATATCAAGTGATTGCCCTAACAAGTAACTCATTCATAAAGAAATAAGACACAATAACACAAACTTAGGATTTTCAAATCAAAGTCCAGCATTCTCATCCTTTTTTCACAGCTGTTTCGCTTCTATAAAGTGCTAAGTGAGTACATTAATGTGAAACCTGTAGATTTTTAACTGGGGAACATTTAAAATGGAAATAGCCTGGGATGAAATGAGGCTAATTTTCTTTCTTGGAGGAGAGAGGAATGTAGCTCAGGGAAGCAGCCAGAATGAGGGTAATCTGGAAGGGGGAGAACCTTTCTGTCCTCCACTGCCACTCCATCACGGAACAGGAGGTAATGGGAGGAAGTAGTATTTTTGTCATGTCTCTGGATGTGCTACTAGTTGTTAATCATATTTTGTCCTTTGCTTTGTGCAGTTTAGTTCTTAAATAGGAGGTGAGACAGGAGCTTTGACCTTTTCTGTCTTTCCTGAATTTTTTGATAGAATCTAATATACATTTGCAAAAGAAAATCTAAAATGTCTTATCTACTATTTTTAACCTTTTGGCTTTTTATATAATTTCAGATACACAGAAAATTCACATAAATAGTATGCAGAACTCCAGCGTATATTCAACCTCTGTGTTAATGTTTTTGTTTTTCCCTTCTCTCTTTGTATAAATACAGATGCGCGTGCACACGCACACACACACACGCACACACAGACACACACAGCACACCTTAGGAGAGTAAGTGGGTGCTATAGTTCCATCTCTACTTTCCTTTCCTTAAAAGTCAGCACATTTTCTTACATAGCCATAGTTCAAATATTAAAATTTAAACAATAATATTGCCAATTGATAGACTTTATTAAATTCTGCCGATTGTCCTAATATTGTTATCTATAACAAAAGAAACTAATAGATTATACTTTACTTCCAAGTGTCTCATCTGTTCATTCATCTTTTTTCACTTTAAAAACAAAACAAAAAGATAAAAATGATACAGAATTTCAAAAAATAGTAGGAAATTAACACTATGTAATATATTGCATATCGTTATCGTAGAGGTAGTTATTCAGGTTACAAGATTTAGGCATAAAAAAATGATCAAATAATCAAACAATAAAAGCACAAATTGTTCTTTTTGATGAACTTACAGAGATTAGCAGTATCAGGAAAAAAGGAAAAAGGGAAAAGATTATATGTACATGTGTTTATCTTTAATCTGGAAGAATATCTCAGTCTTTAAACTTCATCAAGATCTTACTACTTTGGAAGACTGAAAGTTGGTTATTTTCTAACAGTCTCTCAATTTAGAGTTGTCTTATATTTCTTTATTTTAATATTCAGATATTACACTTAAATAAAACTTTTGGCAAGAAAAATACATGGATGATATTTTGTCGTGTTCAGGGTACTGCTTCGGGAAACAGATGATGTTATTTTGTCCTGTTTCTAGTAATGTAACCTTTATCATTACTGTCTATAAGGTTCCTGCACAGTAAGTTTCTGTTTTTCCTTTTGTATTTAGTAAGTATCTTCCAGCAAGATAGCTTGAGATTATGTTAACATTTCCCTATTTTCAAACTTTTACTTGTAACTTTAGCATCTTAAGTGATACTTGCTTCTGTCAACTATTTGTATGGTAGTTTTAGAGACAATACACGATGTTGTCTACATTTATCACCTGGTTTTTCTGCTATAAGGAAGTGTTTTTCATCTTTTCAAAATATCTTTTTCAGGATGGCCTCAGGCTCCTTTTTATATTCAATGGGCTATAATCCAGTATTATCATTTTTTATTTGAATAGTCAAAGAAATCAGGATAATTCTTAGATTTTCCCAGTTGTCACTGATTTTCCCTAGTTTGTTTTTGATGTTGTGGTATCATTCTGAATGCTTCCTTACTTACATGGCAAGTTGTATTTTCCCAGCTCCAGCCTTAGAATCAGTCACTTCCTAAGGATACCTAATTTCTGTTAGTAGGTCAGATTTGGAAATCAAGAGCTGAACAATCAACATGATCATTGCTCATCTGGTGTTACTGGTTCTAGGTTCCTGGAGTGGACAGGACTGAGACATGTATATGTGAGTTTATGTGTGTATGTGGATATACTCACGACTTGCTACTGAATTCTCTAAGTCTCATTAAATACCATGCTTTTCATTCTGCCTTTCCCTTATCAGTATTCATAATTTCTTTCTCTAATAGTGAGAAATATGACTACCATTATTCACAAAATATTTATTTATTTTCTCAGTCCCCGCAAACCCAGAGGTTTTATCAGATTAGCTTACTGCAGCTCTGAGAAAGAGCCCTACTAGCCTAACTAAGCTCAGTATTTTTTTAGTTGTTTTCTTAGCTTGAAGATATACCTTTTAAATAATGTATTCAGAAATAATTTGCATTCATTTTTTTATTTTTCCCTCTTTGGTTCATTTGTTATTCATTTAAAATACATTCGGAAAAACTATATTCAGTTATTTTTTGTCTGTTTAGCATTTGCTTTTAATTTTAAAGAGGATAAAATCAAGGAAAATAAAGTAAAAAACAATCAAAACAAACCATTGTAAGTAACAAGACTTCAAAACATTTTGAAATCAACAATAGTTATCATAATGCCTCTTGTTGTCTTCAAAATACCTGCAGATAACTTAAAACACAGTAAAGATCAAACAGAGCAGAATAGAATAGAAACAATAAAAACAAAACAATGAATGCAATAAAGGACTTCAAAACAAGACAATAGTAAATCCAAAATGGCTCCCATAATATATCCTGCTATCTTTGAAACAGCTGCTCATGTTGTCAGATAATAACAAAATCAAACAAAATGAATGAGAATAAAACCCAACCCAGCAAAACAATGAAAACGATACAGGACTTAAAAACAAAACAATAGGGAATCAACAATGGCCACCACCCTCAGAAGGAGATCCCCACTAGATGCCACACTGGGTACTGCTCTCCTCTGAACAGGTTATCAGACCACTGGCTCTAGACCTGCAAGGTCAGTGAAACAAGAAAACACCACAAGCATCAATTTGCATTTCACCTCAATAGCTATCATCGCAGCCTGTGTTTCTCCGGATCAGCCAGTCACTTGGAGAGGTGGAGATTGATTCTTCTTGTTTGCCCACCTGTGCACTGGAAGGGGCTGAGGTCCGGCTGTACCCCTGCTGGCAGTGGCCCACGCATGGCACTGGCTCACAGTGGGGGGCTTGCTCCTTGGTGAGGCCTTGGCTCCCCCTCACCCAGGGAATGGCGCTGACTACTGGGGAGAGGCTTAGGTCTGGCTGTCCCCGTACTGGCTGAAGCCTATGCATGGTGCTGTTGGCAGCAGGAGCTTGCTTCTTTGTTTAGGTCTTTATTTTAATCTAAAAGACAGAGAGGTACAAAAAGGTAAATTCAGAGATATGTCACCATTCATTTACTACTTTTGTGCCATTTCATTCTCTTTTTTTTTTTCATTCAGTTTCTATCCACTCTTTAGCAAAGACCAATCTTAATAGTTCTGTTTATCCTTCTTCTATTTCTTTTTGAAAATATAACGTAATAAATAGTTTCTTATTCTTCTTATTTCATATAAAACCATGCTATACATATTATTTTGTACTTCTCTCACTTTATTCAGTAATCTGTCATGTAAACCAGTCACGTTCAATTCGTGCAGATCTTCCTTAATTATTATTCCATTGTGGGGACATCAGGTATATTAATACACTCTTTTATCAGAATTTAAATTTCTCCTAATAGCTTACTATTAAAAATAATGATGTAACTATAATCTTATGCATATTTATTTCCATAGTGGAGGAAATATATCATCAGAATAATTTCTAGAAGTGAGATTGCTAGTTCAAAATGCAAACACATATGTTTTATTAGATGTTACAAAATCCTCTTCTTAAGGATTGAAACCCTGCATAGTTACGTCAGTAATTGATCAGAGTTTTGGCTTCCCCACAATTTTTCCAAATGAGAAAGATATTATTTTTGTGAGAACTATACCAATGACATGTTAGTGTAGCTTTAATGTGGATTTTTCTCATTAAGGATACAATTGTACATTTTTCTTTTTATCTACTTCAGTGTTAATTTTATGTACACAGTTTCTGTGAATTGTTTATTTCTTTGCCCATTTTCACACCAGTGTTGGTGTTATTTCCCCTTACTCTTTCTGAGGTCTTTAAATAGTAGAGATAATATCCTTTTGCCTGTTCTGTATGTTATAGATATTTTCTTCCAGTTTGTCATCTTTCTTGTGTCCAGCTAATATACACACACATAAAAGCCATAAGCTGGTAACTATGATTAAACATTCCATGTCAATGTTGTTTAAACTACTTCTGTGCTGAGTTCCCAACTTAGTGTCATATGTAGTTAGACATCAACAAAGACTTGGCAAGGTTTACAGAGGCCCATTCACTTCTCTCTGATAATTTGCTCTGTCTGAACTCTACAAGTGGAGAAAAGTGTCAGTAGTAAAAGCATAAATAAATAAATGCCTTGAAATAAAAATTTGCCTATTTCTCCTTGTTTTCTCTGTTTATTTTTCATCCTTCATGCCAATTCTTTTTAGCTCAAGGATACAATACAAACGTTTATTTTTTTACTAACATCCTTTTTTCACTTTTATTTTCTACTGTTTTCATTTTTTAAAGATATTCCTATTTCTATTTCTGCTTTCTCAATAGTTTCTTAAACATTTCCAGGATTTGTCAGCGTGTCTAATATCCTTCACTGTATAAACCATCAGTCTTTTTTGGTATCATGTTTAAAATGATTATTTCTCATTTGGTAAGTGAAGTGATGCTGAGGGCCTGGACCCATGTGATGCTAAGCTGTATGTGTAAACATTAGATCTCCTAGAAACAAGCTCTGAAATTCTACAAGTCATTAACATGGCCTCTATGATTGGCCATGGAGAAGTGAGCTGAGCCAATAGTGCGGTATGCACTAGCAAGCTGACTTATCCACAAATGAACGCTTTCTATTTCTTTCCAATGTTGAGATGAAGGTGGCTTTGAGAGAAATTGGAGCAGTTTCTTGGGGCTTCCCAGGTCCCTCTCCTCCCTGCCTGCCCATCATACATCCATCTTCTCATGAGGCACAGTAGACACAAAGGAGGGATTGGGAGCATCAGGAGTATGTTCTAAAATTACTAGCGAAGGGAAAGGAAAAGCTCAAGTCTGACTGGCAGAGGAAAACAGAATGCAATCCCACCCATTCTGCTCTTTCTTATCAGAAATTCTGACTGGAGATATTAACAAAAGAGAGCAAGATTGTGGAAGGAATGGCTTGCTATAGAAAGAGATAAGGACAAATGGAGTTAAAACACAGTAGTTTTAAGCAAAGCGTGCATTTCCTGTGCCACCACACACTTGGAGCTGCTCACAAATGGTATCTTGCAAAGTGAATTTTGTGGGTTGTCTCTGATTCATCCCAAACCTCCCGCACACTTAATCGTAAAGATGCCGTTCGGGAAGGCAGGTCATCATGGCAGGTTGATGTGAGGGCTGTCATCTAAAGGGTATTCGAGCTATTGCTGAAGAGCCAAGTTCCCCCCTTCCTTTCTACTAGTAATTCCAAACTTCCTATCTGTAATTTGAAAGGAAACACAAAAAGATAAATGAAGAGATCTCGTGAAAATACAGATTCTTTTAACTTATGTCCCTGAGTTCTTCAGACTAGATGTGCTTTCCAGGAGATAGGACAGAGATACAGCTCGATGATTTAAAATGATTCAACTTTTAAATGAAAGCCATTGACACTGTGGCTATAAGATACCAAAATGAATGAATAAAAATATTTATGAATGAATAAAAATATTTTTACACCTTTACTACATAAAAATCTCTTGTCCTTTTTATTCTTGTTCCTCAAACTCTTTACACTAATCTTCATCTGCTTCACTACAGGTTCACATAAAATTTCAAGACATCTAATTTTCTCAAATAATCAGAAACTTAGTGCCCAAGAAGTGACCCTCCAGGTCACTTGACCAAATCACTTGGGTAGGTTTGGTGGAGCAGAAAACACAATTCAGCTGTAACAATGTAATCTTTTGGTATAGAGAAAGCAATACAGAAATTGGAAATAAACACAAATGTCCTGGGGTATTTTTTTTCTACAACAAAATATGTGAAGCGGGTAATTCATAAATAAAAGAAGCTTTTTAAAAACTTTCATTAATATATGTTTGCAGTAGGGAATTGGCATATGTACACAATACATTTCAATTCATTTTTTCCCCTTCTCTCAACTCTCCTTTAGTTTTCTAACATCAGATTGATTTATTTATCTTATAAGATGTTATAAAGGTGATTTATTTATCTTATAAGACATTATAAAAGTAACTGTCATATGTACAGATTGAAAACCAGACTAGTAGGCCAAAGAACATGTAAAACATGTAAGACAATTGTAGTAAGTAAAGATACACTTTTATACACACTGTTCCTACTGGGTTACATTTTTCCCCCTCTTTTTTTTTCCTATTATCTGTCCTTTATCTAATACTTTATATATAGTGAGTTTTTCATATAAGAGAAACTATGAGATATTTAGACTTGTGTATCTGAATTACTTCACAACAATATGGTGTCAAGGTGTATCCATTTTCTTACAAATGACTCAAGTTTATCCTTCTTTAAGAGGCTTCATTGGTTTATAATTTGGGAGAATGAGATGTCAAGATCAGGCAGTACTCTTGAACTGTTTTCTGATGAGGGCTTCCCTAGCTGTGTCACATCATGGTAGAGAAGGAGAGATTGCACCAGGAGACAGGAAACCAGAGATTTGGAAGGGCCAAGTCTTGCTCTTTTACAACCATGTGCTCTCACAGGATCTAGCTGGAGTCCAATGAGAATCACATTAATCCCATCTGGTAGGAGCATCTAAATGACCTAAATGCCTTATTATTAAGCCTCTCACAGTTACCACCACTTCCAAGCACTGCCACATTGAAGACCAAGCTTCCGACACTTGAATCATTGGGGACCAAATAAGAGAGTCAAACTCCTGAGGGACAGTACTCCCAGCATCCTCTGGGCCTGCCTGCTCCAGATCACTCTATGTGCACAACAGTTGGAGATTAAACCCAGATTGTTTTACCAAGAGAAAAAGAGAGAGGAGGAAATTTCACTGACGAAACAGAAATGTAGAGTAAAATTGCTTAAGTTAGCTGTTTTGTCGACTAAAAAAATAAGGCCAACCAGATAAAGTCTTACAAATAAAAACACCTTTATATAAAGATACTGCAAATCAATCATATTATGTCATGACAGTGAAAAATCAAATGAATTTACTGCTTAATAAAGTACATGGTAGATAGTAGATATCCAGTAAATTACAGAAGGATGTGCGCTTGCCTTCTTCACTACTTTTTCTCTGTCTACTGCCTCAACTTCCTTTTTTTTAGCTTAGATAGCTGCAAACCAATCAAAAGGAAAGACATGTAAGATGCCAACTTCTCCTTCTTGCAGAAGTCCTTGATCATAGCTGATCACTGATGTCATGCCTGACCTTCCTTCCCTAACATGGTTAAATCATGCTTCTGTGGGAAGGGGAAAAATGCATTCTCCCCCCAGACCATGAACACTGCTGCAAAATTTTCCTGTTCTATTTCCTCAACTGACTTTTTTTCGTGGTAGACCAGGAAAATGTTAATCAAACCTTAGCATGCACGTGAGTCACTCAGCAACTTGTTAAGATGACAATTCTCATTCTTTTTTTTTTTTTTTTTTCAGGTGGGGCCTGGGATTCTTCATGTCTAATAGGTTCCCAGCAGATATTAAGGCTGCTGTTGTGTGGACCAGATGTGGGTTAGCAGGAGGCTAGTGATCATGAATGATTTTGAACCAGATGTGGGTTAGCAGGAGGCCAGTGATCATGGATGGTTTTTGTCTTGTAGGTGACCTGGAAGGCCTCGTGTCTTTGTGTGCTGATGGCTGTGGTTCTTTCTTGGTCCCAGCACTTGAACAATTTTGTTAATATAAAAAAGTCTCTCTTAGTATTGTTTTCCACATGTATTATATTACCTCATTTTTACATAAACATTAATATTACTACCTCTTTTTAACCAATGAAGAAAGAAAGTTCTCCCAGGGGAACAGGTAAGTTAATTACTACAGGTCATTTGCACAGCTACACACACCAAGACCTAGAAAAAAAGATACAGTTTTAGTCAATCTTTCTTCAACCCTTTACCCTGTGGGCTTTTGCTACCCTAGAACTTGTACCCTAGTTCAACTTTCACAAAATTGCAATGGGATATATATATATGGTGTAATAACAGTAATTATAACAGAAGTTTGTTAAACATTCCTAAATGCTACACCCAGTGCTGAGAATTTTACCTACATTATATTGTTAATTTTCTCAGACAGTTAAAAAAGAGTTAAACTTAGACTTGGAAAGTTAAGAAAGTAAAGTTCAAGACATTAACCTGCTGTAAATTGCAACAATGGTATCTTTTCAGTTTTAATCCCAGAAAACACTGGGATAATTCCAGTAGGCCACACACACACACACACAAAAGAAGTAAAAATGGAGAAATGGATGTTATAAAGATGATTTTACAAGTTAAAGAGATGACTTTAAATTATCTGGATTTTTAAAATAAACTTCCAACAGGTATTCACTGAGATGTAGTAATTTGTTAAATCTGAACATAATTGTTATATGGACTTCAGTGCTTATTATTTCATAAGATAATGTTATTAGATGTTTACATTTCTGGATCTCATGCTAATTGGTTTTTCACCTATGAAGTTGTGTGTGTTTCACTTATGAATTGTAGAAATTGTAGCCTTGAAAATCTAGATATCCTATTAGTCAGGCAATGGGGTGAGAGTTTAAGTGACTTTTCCAAGGTGACCATGAGATAAGCAGGTTTAAACTATGATCCAGGTCTCCTGGCCTAGACTTGACTTATTGATCCAGGCTGGATTTTATTTCCCTGTGTACCTGCATTGGACAAAATGTTCAGTTCAAAATCTTGTTTCTATAACCTGCTAAAAATGCCCCAGGAGAACAGGTATGGCAGGTCTCTCTCCTTCACAAGTGATACTAAGTTTGACTCTCTGAGCCCACCTCTTAGTCAACATGTGAGTACTTTAAAAACATCAGGAAGCCCAGCACAGAGCAGAGCCATCTTGGAAATGTGAGCCTGATCTGCACACCTAGAGACTTGTGACCAGGCATCCTTTTGCCTTTAATGAGATTTTGCAGTGACAGGATTGGAACAGATTGCTGGCATTATGGCAGCCAGGATATTGTCAGGAGGAACTTGGCAGTGCTTGTAGGTGCTATGATGCTGGCTCTTTGCTCAAGGGCAAGAATATCAAAGGGAAAATTAGAGATGAAACAGAGTGCGAGGTAATGTCAGAAAAGTTCAGAAGCTGAAACCAGTCGCTGTGAATGCATAGGAAATTATCTGAGGTTTACACACTTTTGAGTCCTTGGTGACTGAAGACATGGCCAAGAATTGCTTCAGTGATATTCCTTCATAAATCTGCATAATAATCTCTCAGCGGGGTTTTAGTGAAATTACAAGTATTCATTTACTAAATTGGGTTCAGTGTCTGTATCATGCACACTGTATGAATATTCAGCACAGTGGATGCTTCACAAGCCATGTTGAAGTTAACACATAGGCTGAATATAACTCAAGTAGAACTCAAAATTGCATGCTTATTTTAACCTAGCAGAAGTCCTAGTGTCTTACAGAATTGGACCCTTCCCACCCCCTGATATGACAATTAATAGTCATTCAAATAAAATCTAGTGAAAGGTTTTCAGTATTTGTGTCTGATTTTTGGCATTAAGTAGTTTTTTTTATAACAGGGGATTAGGATAATAATACACAGGTCCATGAATGGTTTCTTAGAACAGTGGCAGCTGCCAAGCAGTATCAGGAAGAATGTTTAATTAACAGTGCTCAGTAATAGCAACAAAGAAGTTCAATGAGAGGAAATTACTCGCTTACCAGACAAAGATCTGTACCGAGTGGAGGAATATAGCGCAAAACAGATATTCGTTATACCTGGAATTCTCTTGGCGCCTGATGGGCATTTTATCTTTAAACTCAAATATTTTTCTTCCCAGAACAACTCAGTTGGCTTTCCAGGTTAAGCAAACAGAACTACATTCTGTTTCCCCAAAATGCATTTTTCAGGAAATGAAATTTAGTAATAATTCTTTGCAAAGAGTTGATTACTTCCAGTTAGGTAGAGCAGAACGGCACCTAGCTAGGACTCACACAGCCTGAGTTCCACAAACCAACTGTGAAACCTGGACAGCTACTTACTCTCCCTTAGCTTCTTTCAACGATAGAATGTTCCATGATATTCTAATCATAAATATATAATTTAAAAGTATTCCTTTGGTGGCATTTTTGCTCACTCTATCGTATATTGTCCTCTAGTAGGACTTTAGATCCACAGTGAATGGTGACATTCAGTGTGTAAAATTTTAATGCTGGACAATATTTTTTCACTTCTTATGTGAAAGGTAATACACTAAATGTGCTTCACGTGTAACATATCACCTAATAAGGTAGCTTCCTTATCATTTTTTTTCATTTTAGACAGAAAAACTGGCTGTTCTGTATTTGTTACTTGCGCAAATATCAAGGAGTTAGCAAGCAACAAAACTGAGATTCAAACTCAAGTTTCTTTAGTTACAACAACTGTACTTTCCATCATTTAGTACCTCCTTCCTTTATGTTAACTTCTGGATCGGTCTGAGTACTCCACATACATTGCTGGTGTGTGCTGAGGAAATTGGTGTGGTTTTTCATTTAGTACAAAGAGGAATGGGAGGTTTGTTTAAAGGACCAAGTCTTGAATTTCAGAGGAGCTGAAACCAGGAAGGTCAGCTTCATTTTCACTATTCTTATAGTTAATAAGCCTTTTAGTCAGTTTTCTCTGACCTTTAATGATGGTACTTTCAGATTTCTTTTGCCGTGAAGCAAGACAGACGAAGCATGGAAATGAAGCAGAGTGAGGAATAAGTGACCGTGTGTTGCAGATACAAAGCAGAAAGTAGTAATTTCACTTGTGTGGGTCTTGCCAATTGGAGGTAGTTTCGAAAAGCTAATTCAAAGATTTGGGGAATGTTAAGTCTGACTTATTTTGGCAGAGATGTTATGAATGGATTAGAAGATGTAGAGATTGCAGCTAGAGAACTGGCTGTGTGGATTTGTCTTAATGGTGTAAGACAAGCTGAATCCAGGAGAATTTAGTCATAGCTATCAAAAGACATGGATAACACATCTAGAAGGAGATTCTTCAGTCTCAGGTGATGAGATGGCAAGATGCAGTCTTCCCATGGGGAATGACTTTCCATAGGAATATTTGTGTTTGGAAAGGTGCCATAGGGAATCTACTTGCCAACGTCAGTTTAAGTGTACAGCAATTTATGTCAAAAGTAAACCAAGATTCCCCAAATGTGAAGTTAGAGAAAATTCATTTTTCTGTTGAGAAGCTCAGAATTAGACCATCCTATCAAATGTGATAATCAGTCATAGTATAAACAGCTATGAGTTGACAGAGTGGACTGAATAAATGACCTTTGAGCAGTCTTATCCCTAAGAAGGCTGAAGACTACTTTAAAGAGGTAGAAGTTGCTACCTACTGTATCAAAATCAAAAGACCCTGTTACAGGGCAAACTTTGTCAATTGTCAATTGGTCTGAAGGGAATGGG
This sequence comes from Hydrochoerus hydrochaeris, assembly GCA_004027455.1. Taxonomy (NCBI): domain Eukaryota; kingdom Metazoa; phylum Chordata; class Mammalia; order Rodentia; family Hydrochaeridae; genus Hydrochoerus; species Hydrochoerus hydrochaeris. The sequence continues at coordinate 73,629 of PVLA01002261.1, read as the reverse complement.
GAATGGGAACCAAAGAGGTCAAAGACACAATCACTGATGTTTCTCTTGGCATGTTTACTACTAACATACCCTTGGAGGATTACTGTTTCAGGGCTTCCATACAGATTAAAGTAAAATATCTTCATTCTTTATTCCATAGAATCTTAGCCCAGTTTTAGAGAAAGGTCTTTCTTCACCCACAGTGTAAGAAAAAAAATTGTGTCTATAAACTACTCATCTTATACTACGTGGAGGCAAAGATTATATTTTTAAAAAATAAAAATAATTCCAGTAAGTTTGCAACACTTTTTAAAAAATTGTGAGTCCTACCGTGGGGAAATGAGCAAATATAGATGCAAATGCGGGAGGAAAGCATCACGGGAGACATTAACAAAGGGCCTAATTGTGGTGCGCTGCTGATGGAGATGGTGTTTGTACAGTCAGACGACTGCACAGAGACCCCTGCTCAGACCCTGCACACCTTCTGTGAGCCCGAGTCTAGGCAGAGATTGTTGGAAATGTGTGCATCCCGGGTTAGATGAGCCTGCAGTATGCTCTGCTTAGCTGACTAACAGAGCATGGTACGCAGCTCCAAGGAGGCCGGGAGAGGAGTTATGGTCCTTGGTGACTCTTACTTAGATTACGAATGAAGTATCCTGATTTCAGGATGAGCCTTGACCTTGTACTGGCAAGGAATGAAACTGAAAAAAAATGCACCCTTAGGGCAGAACATCTTCAAAGAGTTGACGTGGTTTATTTTGCTTAAATCCTTTTTTTCTTTCAAACTTTTTTGGTAGATGTACCGGACAAATGATTTTTTTTTCTCTAAAAAAACCTTTGAAAGATAACAACAAACAAAGTAAAGCAATCAAGATCTTTGTTTTATTTTCTAGTACCGTCTTCCTTGTTTAGGTCACTTTCGCTGTGGGTATAATTATCCACTCAGTACATTGCAACTGTGAGCCATAGAAAAAGCACATGAAATTGTCTGATTTAAAAGGCAAAGGTAGTTTGTCTTGGTTTCATGTTCTGAAATAACAGTTTGAATTTATATGCAAAATTCATAAATTTAGGATAACGGTTTCATACGTAGTTATTTTCCATGGATTAATCTCAATATGGGAATGGCTGGGCAGTAGTGTTTCTAATTAACTTAGAAAATTTATAATTTTTAATATATTCCTAATATAGGATACAAACTTTTCATCTGAGACTATTTCTGATCCCAGTTGACTTAAGTAACAATGGCATAACAGCAACTGGCCATATCCAACAATTTTGAACATGGGTTGGTGGGTGAAGCAATACGTATGTGCAATTCTATTTAATATTGAATAAGCAAAATTTCTCTAAAGAAGACAAAAATTATAGTAGAAAAATAAAATCTAAAATACTAAGGGAAAATAAATGTTATGATTTCTTGGAAGAAATATAATGAATTTAATGCTAATCCCCAATATTCTCCTGGCTGTGTGATTTATCAAAGACCATTTATAAGTATTTATTTTTGTGTTCATTTACTGAGAACAATAATCCCATCCTGATCTACCATAGAAACAAATAACAGGTAAATGAACTTTAAAATCATAAAGCTTCAAATGCTACAGCAATGTGAATAATTCAAAGTCATTTAAAATGAACCCAATTGAAACTACAGTGTTAAAAGTGTTCTAATATGTGAATATTAAAATGTATGGCAATATATTTTGAAGGAATTATCTCTGAGAAGTTGAGCTTTACTGTAATAATGGAAAAAAATTAGGGAAAACACAAGATATTAATTCACATTTAAGACATGGCTGTGTTGATCTCAAGTGAGAACTCAAAAGTTCTAGGAATTTCGAATGATCAGTTTTGATATATGGGGCCATTCTTCCATATAGGCCATAATTTAAAAACACAACTTTATTATTAGTCCCTCTACTCAAATTAAAAAAGAAAACACTTACTATATGCTTTTTGTGCTTCAAAAAGCATACTAAGCTCTAGGAATACAATGGGGAAGAAACAATACATAATTTTGGCCCTAGACTCTGGTTGTCATGGAGATATTTTGAGTTCCCCTTTTCCATGATGGAGAGAACCTAATAAAATATCAGTGAAGAACAGGCTGTAAGAGATCAAAGCATCATCAGTCAAGTATCCAGGATTTCATAGCTGAGCTCTACAGTGTAAACTAAATGCAATAAAATGTAGACCATGACTGTTGAGCAAATTAGGAAGAATATTGTAGTATCCATTCTACAACTGCCTCTTTCATTTCCTAGAGGTTGTCTACAATTCCTAGAGCTTCAATGCTGAGAACAGTGCATGAAGTAGAGGCTGAGTTGCTCTGTAAGTAGACATATGGGGCTGGCCTCCTGGGCTTTGGGATGTTGAAACCAAGAACACAATAAAAATTGCTTTTCAGGTCTTCCATTTGAAAGCTGAAATTGAATTAGGGGGGTTTGAAAACATCAGGGGTTTTCTGACCCCATCTAAGAATGGAAAGTTACCTAATTTCAATAAAACATTCTCTATGCTGACAACTAAAAAGATGGGATTAATATGTAATCTGCACCATAGACAAGCTAACTTTGCCTTTATCTTGCTTCTTAAGAAAGCATTAGCTTGTTTTTCTATTTAAAAAAATAGCTTAGGTAAGGGCTGGGAGTGACTTTCTCCAACAGCCTCTAGCTGTTATGAAGTGTGGTGGATTAGCTAATAATCAGCTTGTAACACCCAACTGAACTGAATGAGCGTGGTGCTGGGTGTGGAAGGCCCACTTGAGGATTGTTGCCAACAGCATAAAAGGAGAACTGGAGGGGAAGATGGGTGCTGTTGATTCTCCTGAAGAAGCTCATCCTGTTGGTTTTCCTGGTATAAACTCAGCTGTTCTCTTAATAGGGAAGATCAGGTCCCTGGTAATGTTGAAGATGGCTGAAGTTCCCTTTGGGAGAGCTCTGGTCTTTACCTTGAGCATTGCTTCCTCACTTTACTGCAGATCACTCAGACTGCTGGCACAGATCCTTCATCCCACTGGTGCAGAATTTCTAGCATCTTCCACTGACCTTTGGGACTTCCCAGTGCAAATCCTTGATAGAGACTTGCATGTGACATTGTCCTGGGCTCTAGGTCTTCAGTTAGACTCATGTAGGACATTGCCATGGGATCTAGGGATTCAACTAGATTCTTTGAGTCTCTGGTGCATGGACAGATCCTTTGTGCTATTCTGCATCTGACTTTTTAAGTGAATATTATACAATAATCCTATAAATTATATGTCTTCTGTTAAATCTATCCCCTTGCAAACTCTGACTACAACATGAAGTGTATTGAGAACGGTGTCACATTTTCTCTCATCTCTAAAGCAATCTCGAGTCTTTCCTGAGGACACTGAGAAACATTATAGAGACCAAAAGGAGTTCTCACACTTTGATGTCATGGCTGACATTGCTTTATGTTGGTTGAAGGTTTAGAAACTGGTGAAGTTGTACTGTTCCACTTGGGGTTTCTGGCTGGATATTCCTAGTATAGTTTACCTTGTTAATTTGTTCTTAATGAGTTCATCAGCAATGATTTAATACAACTTTGAGGAACAGCTTTCTTTAGTCTTTAATTCGCGACAGTTCCCCTTCTATTTGGCAGTACATTAATGGAAATGGAAAATTGCCTCATTCTAAATGTCAGAATAATACTGCACCAAAAACAATTCAGTCATGTCTTTCAAACCACGCACATATGGTTCGTCACCAAATGTCACTGTTCTACTTCCCCCTTCCCCCCAAGCTCCCTCCTGCCTGCACCTTCCCTCTTTATTTTCTTTCCATATGCCTGTCTCTGGTGATCATTGTTCAGATCACATTTCTAATTTCCTTGCATCGCTTCCTCTCTACTGTTGCCTGTATTTGCTAGTAATCCAGGGATCCATTCTAATTATGCTAGTTTTACCTACATCTTGGAATTGGCAGAGGTCACAGATCAGGTGACAGCTAGTGTCTTTAGTATCATAAATGTCTTTCATCTGGTCTCTAAACTGAAACAAAAAAGTTTATATAAAGTTTCCTCCAAATAATTTTTGTGCATTGTTTTGGTCTGTTTTGTAAAATTCTCTGAGTAAAACTATGTTCTCCTTCCCCATCATCACTAGAGTAATTCAGGTTTTTCTTTCCCTAGCATTGTGTTCAAGTGATTTTCTTTCTAAAATGAATGCTTTTATTATGAACATTTTAGTTGTGATTTATTAGGCAACTGTGAAATGAGAACACCCAGCACAAATTCACTTGCACTGAAAGTAACTATTAATCACCACTCAATTCGGCAACACCTAAAAAACACTGCTTTGAATTTTAAAAATTAGTCTAGAATCTAATGCACAAAACTGTGTTTTGTTTTTAAAGAAAAATTAGAAGAACAGTTCCCAAAGTTATTGATCAAGCGTGGGTTTCCACAGGTTAACTTCTGAAGACTATTTTAAGTGATCAATTTCTTTTCCTAAAAAGGACTCTAGATATTTTTGGGGAAAAACATTTAAGTAATAAACTACCCCTACTGTAAATTGTACGTATATATCAATATAAGTGCTTGTCTGAAATTAAAGTGTTGAAGATTAATTTATTAGTTTTGCTTTTATTTCTACCAGAATTGACTCATCCATGAAATATGAATATTTTAATTCAAGAAAGTTATTTCTGCAGAAGAAAGATCACTTGGTAAAGCAGAAGGAGATCAGAGGGTAACCTGTACTTCTGCCTTCTTACAGTTAGGTTCAGGTGATACCGAGAACCTTACCTGATTTCTCTGTTTTCTTTTTCCTCTATTAGTGGTGTTTATTTGCCAACCTTTCTCTCTCTAGAGTCTAGACAATACCACAATAATTATGTATTTTTTATGATTTATTCAACATCCACTATGTAGCAGATGCTTTATATAAACTATTGAATTTTCTTTTAAAAAAAAAGCAAAATATTCGTAGTTTTGGAAGGTTTTTGCCTGGTCTCAAAGAATGTCTAAGAGGACATGAATATGGACCTATACTTTTCATATTCCATGTTCTTTCTGTTATTTGTACTACTTGCCTTAGAGCACAGAGAAATGGAAAGAGTTGACCACCCTGTGTTCTCATTGTCAATAACCATCTAGTGACTAGGGGCCACTAACATGCCCTGGGTTACACAGAGGTCATGCAGACCACTACTGAGCAGCTCTAATGAGAGGATGATTCATGGCACACAAGCTTCCTTCTATACTTTTACCCATTGTCTTTCTGATAACATGTATAATCCCATAATTAGTCAAACGCTTGCTGTACATGATGTCTTTAGTTATTTGAGGCCACTACTGATTTCTTCAATCAATTTTTTCCTGGGGGAAAACTTTTTCATTCCCTTGATTTTAGATCATTCTCTGGATTCTCCAAAATAACTATGTTATTCAGAGTATGGCACTGTGGCCCATATGGAATCTGAACCTACATAAAATAAAAGGGTTTAATTTGGTCATCCAGATTTTTAACATGTAAACTTAGATGGCAGTGTGTGTGTGTGCAGGCACCTGTATTATACAAAACATTTGGATCAAGTAAAAAATAAAAAGCAACATGAATTTCTAGCCAATGGATCACCCACTCTGTACTAGTATGACTGGTGTTTTTGAACCCAAAATAATGTTTTATTCTTTGTATCTGTATTCTGTTGCCTATACCTGATTGGGTAATTTACAAGGAAAAGAAGTTTACTTGGCTCAGGGTTCTGAAGACTGTATGAGCACATGCTTTGAAGTCTTTCTTGACATGGGGACTCTGCAGAGCATGGTATGGCAAGAGGACCAAGTGTGCTAACTCAGCTTTCTCCTCTGTTTGAAAAACCACAGGCCTATTGGATTAGTCCACTCCTTGAAGGTATATTTAACTTTAATTACCTCTCAAAGGGTCTACTTCCATATACTATAGTTAAATTAACTTTCCATCCTCTTAATAGCTCATCATGGGAATTAAATCTCAACGTACGATTTGGTGGGAACATGCAAACCATAGTGCTTCCAATATGGTTATACATAGCTACTGGGCCAATCAATATATGTTTTACCACTTTTATTTCCTTCATTTGATACTTGCATCTTCTGTTTGCTCCACAACTTGATGATAGAATCAAATTTCATAGAAATTTTTCCCATAGTTTTAGTCCATGAATTGATACAAGTATTGACCTAAGATAAGCTTAATACAGATTTCTAGAATCTGATTCCCAGGATCCTTCCAGGTCAGGCCCATCTGTTTGGCTGCCCTCCAGTGTCCACCTATCAGCCTGAAGCCTGCAGAGAAAACAGGGGCTCCCCGGAGTCCTCTGCCTGTAACTGCCTCCAAGACACCATGTCAACCACCTTCCTCTCATATTCTTTAGTCTTTTTGTGTGTTTGTTTTTAAAGTCACATCTGGATATTAGCCTTCCTGCCACTATTCTTAGTTGTCCTTTGTTCTTGGTTCTTCCAATGTGATAATCATTTTGGCTTTAGGGTCCAATTGCTTGCATATTATTAATTTGTAGATTAAGTGAAACACACCAAAACATAATCAGTTACTGAGGACTTTTGTACTTAAAAATGCACTTGAGTTGCTCTGGACCCCATAAACATACCTAAGACTTGCTCCCTGGAATTTCCTTTCAGAACTGAGTTCAAGAAATTATATCTCTGTGTAGACATAGAGTTTTCTTACAATTCCTACATTTTTTTTTTCTTTTTGAAGGAGTTCCTAAGTGTTCACTAGATTATGACTCACGGCCCTATGGCTTACTCATTTTAATTTTGCTTGGGTGCTCAATGTAAGTTTGTGGATTTCATCTGGGAGGCCACTTATGATTATCTTCATCAGCGTTTCATTTCTAAGCCTTCCCTACTTCTTCATACTTGTAACACCTTCTTTCTTTTAAAATCTTGTGATTTATAAAACAGAGTTTTACGCAAGGAGGGCTTGGTACTTCCTCCTTGTCACCAGTAGTGTCACCTAGTTGTGACTGCAAAATCCTGGATTCATATCAGCAATAATGTTCTTCCTGAATGTTCAAAATCAAAGGGAGTTGTAAGCAAGCTCAAGATCAAGAAGAAATGATGGCTTTAATCTCATCAATTGTCACGCATAACAAAAAGCAAAGCAATCATTCAATTCAAAGGGCATACTTCTGAATGCTAATTTTCAAGGGGCAAAGGTCTGACAGGACATGAGTGCCTGGGTGGTTAGAGACAAGCTCATATAAGTTGTCTCTGAAGTTTATGAAAGACATTTTTGGTTACCGTTCAAAGGAAATTAATTTGTTGGCACAGGCTGGTTAGGGTGAAGAACAATAAACTAACACTTTTTGCCACAATTAGAAAGAAATTTGATTCTCTTTTTGAAGGTTTTAAAAATTTGATTGTCATAATTTAGCTAGAATTTTAAAATCTATATTGATATGTACACATAATAAGAACATAGTAACATTAAAGGCAAAGTTCAGTTGTTTTTTTCGAAGCAAATTTTAGTTCCTGGTTTTTGACATGACTTGTAGATGAGGTAACTAAACAAAACTGTAACGTGTCTCAGGATTGTTATGAACTTAAACCAGCATGTATGAGAGGCAAGATGATTATCCTGTTAAACAATTTCAGAGCACAGAGTGAAAGGTTACATTGTAAATAGCTGGGTATCTATTCACAGTGTACACATGCACATTAGAACTTTTATAAGCCTTTCCTTGTCAGTTAAGCTCTCTGAATGTAAAAGGTAATACGTAGTAGACAGACAGCTTACAGGAGTCGGGGAACTGAGCTCTGAGTATCTTTCGTGTCAGAAATGGCCTTTCACCAAGAGGTGTGTTGGATTTATTACAACAGTGGAAGAGGGCCCTTGAGTAGCTTTCACGGGATAAACTTACTCAGGCAGGAGACCTGGGATCTCACGTATAGAACCAAAGCCAGTTTCTAGGGCTTTTGTCTTACTGTATCACCACAAACCTAGTGCCTTCAGAAGCTTATACTCTCCTGGTTCTGTAGACCACAAGTGCCTTGTCAAGCTGTCAGCAGAGCCATACTCTCCCTGAAGCCCTTAGAAAGAACTCTTTATTGGCTTTATAGTTTCTGGTATCCATAGGCATTGTTTGATTCATGGCTAAGTTGTATCACTCCCACTTGTGCCTTCTTCTATTTTAATGTGCCCTCTTTCTGTAAGTCTTTATATATCCTGCCACATCTCTAAATTTGACCTTCTCGCTGGATTTAGAGTGTACCTCCCCATCCATTATGATCCCATCTTAATTCTTACCATAAGAATTTCCAAATAAAGTCACATTGCCAAGCTCCAAGTAGGTACAAATTTTGGATGCCATGATTCAACCCATCACAATATCTGAAAGTAAGTAGTAACTAATTTGGTTTATTACTTTTTAGTTCATTGATCTAGTCATTCCATAAATATATGTTGAAAACCTATGTGCCAGGTATTATGCTGGGTAATGAGGATGTCCATACCTTTAGAGAAGTTACAGTCCAGAACATCCAAAAGGGTTCACTCTGGCAGATTGCATCTTGCTGTATTTAATTCTAAAGGGTGATTTTTCAAAATCAGATAATCATGAATTTTTTTGCAGCAAAATTTCACTGTCATGGAAATTTTTTGCAGCACACACTTCTAATAAAAATATTTATATTTATTTATTGGCATTTTATATGAATTTTAAGCAATTGACACAATAAAAGTAAATACAAATAAAAGTTAAAGTATTATCTTTCAGGTGTTAGTGGGTCATTTTACTACTCATCTCGGCTTACCAGAATTCTGGTTGGATACTTGTTAAATTCCAAGTTTCAGGAGCAATGTCATACTTCTGGGTGATTTCTTCTTCTTGGAGAAACAGCCCAAGCAGAACTGGAGACCCCAGGGTAAACTGTAGCCTCCAGAATATTAGAAGACCATAGTGATATCAGGTACTCATTTACAAATCCACCGTTCCTCTTGAGGAAAACAGCAATACTTCTGCCCCAAAGGCTGACTGACTCTCAAGCAAGATTTCAATCCCAACCAAGAGGGTGGAATGCAAATAAGGAAAGGCAGAGGTTCATCCATTAAGGATGTAATAATCATTGTAAGGTGATGCAGTATAAAGACTATGGATATGCAGGTACTCGGGACCTATACTTGGTGTACTTAGATTCTGGACAATTCTGATTATACTGCCTACAACAGTTAAGGTTGGGTTGGGATTTGGGTAAGGCTGAACTCAAGAATAAATTCTTCTATGCTTGAAACCTGAGAAAACAAGAAAATTCAGAGACAGACACTGTTCTTACCTGTAATTGTATGACCTTAGAAAAGAAATTTAATCCCATAAGCCTTTTTCCCATCAAAGGATGATAATAACACATAAGCTATTTGATATCAGGATCTTAGATCAAGAAATCTATTGAAATCTCTTCCAGAAATAAGACATGGCATTATAAGATTACATTACTTTTCAGTAAGATAAATATTTGCAAAAGGGACTATTGATGTTTCTAATGAAGATGGTTAAAATCTCAGGGCCAAAATAGCAGGAGAAACATTTTAAAATAAATCTATTTATTCGTGGACTCAGGAGTGTCACAGGGACTCTCAGCTGTGTGATGTTTTTCTAAAGAGGTGTGGTTGATTCATAAGTGAGTACCAGTTCAGGACAGTGCAGACCACACAGAGGTATAAATCCTATCTGCACTCACTTGTTTGGTTGGGTGCAAAGCTGGGATGGTCTGCTGGATTCTGAGAGGTGAACGAATTAGCTGAGAAAGAGAGGCAGTTAAAAAAACATTTCCTAAAAATAGGCAATGCCAGGGGAGGGACAAAAGTGGTTAGAAAAAATTGATTCTTCTTGTGGTTATGAAGGCCATTCAGTTCAATATCCCTCGGAAAGAATGTTCTGCTCAGTTCTAGCTGTTGTATAATCAACAGAAATGCAGTCATAACATCATATTGGCACTTGTAATGTTTATATGAGATAAGAAACAAGATGCCTGTATGTTCTTCCAGTTGATATTTTTTAATAAGCCGTGTAGATTTGTTTCAGTGGAATGAGCACTGAATTGGGCATCAGAGGCTCCATTTCTGCCCTGGACCTGGTGTTCAGTGGACTCAACTTCCACATCTCAGAAAAAGCCCCTTTCTTCTCTAAATCTCTTTTCCTTTAAAGAAAAAATTTAAGATTCCAGATGTAAAAGTTCTAGGATTTTGTAAGCTACTACTAAATTTTCAGTTTCTATTTAATGCTTTCACCCCTTATCCCTGACTTAACTGAACAATTATTTTCCCATGAATATTTTACCTACTTCTCTTTACCTCTAGGAGAAGCACCTGCTGTCTTGTCACTCTACTCTTTTTATATTTGTAACAAAACATGCAGATCAATCAGGCTATAGCACAGGATAGAAAATACTAGTGATTTCAAGTGTTCCTTTGGGGCAGGACATTAGATGCCTGTTGAAAAGAAGGAATAGAAAACGGTAGAAGACGGCTCCTGGGTAACTGCTTGAAGGTCTCATCACAGTAGCACCTAACCGGAGACCAGAAGCTGCAGCTGCTGCGTAACCTTTTCTCACAGAGCAGGGATCTGGGATGTGCAGCCTCATTGCTGTGAACATACCTGCATTACCTTGCTTGTTGTTATTAAGGAGGGAAGATGATTAACACTCCATATGCATTTTAAACAACTGTACCAGTGCATTTGATGGCCCAGTTCAGATTTGGCAACTTAGAATCATCTTATTCAAAGAAGCAGGAGGGTGGAGTTGGGGTTGAAAGGACCAACCCAAAAGTCTATTATAGTTTGTATGATACTTGACATTTTGAGCTCATTCATTTATGTGTGAGTCTGGCCTGTTCAGAGATAGGGATCATGTTTTATTAATCTTTGTTTTAAGAAAAGAAAAAAAAAACCTTACAGTCTTTTGACAAAATGTGACTCAATTTGGGGGACCAACCCAGAAATCAACTAGACAGTCTTTCTGGTTCCAGGGAGAGGAAAGTCAGCATCTCACAAGAATCGGCCATGCTGGTGTTACAGGCAGCTGAGCTAGTTAGAAATATTATAGGTAATCAGATAGGGCTAGTCCATGGAGAAAACCAGCACAGAGGACCAAATATCTTGTGACCTTGGAGGGAGACACACACTTCTTGCTGTGGGCCAGAACTCAAGACAGAAGGCAAAACAAAAGCACCACACCCTAAGTATAAACATTAGGGATTAGGTACACATTACCTTGAGAAGCCAGGAGTCACCATCCCACCCCTCTACAGGAAGGGTCACTGATCCATAAGAATGCTTACTTGCTCTGTTACTAGCTTCCCCTGTTTGTCCCTAATTTGGTCAATTCTACCTGAACAATTAACCTGATTAGTTGACCATAGTTCTGTCCCACTTTATGCCTGTCTGTCTTGTGAGTTCCCAGTTTTCCCCACTTTAGACCCGCCTCACCTCATGGTTTTACTCTATAAAAATCCCTAGAAAAGACAGATTTTGGCAACCCATTCAGAACCCCTTCTGTCTCTCTCTCTCTCAGACAGAAGCTTTCTTTCTCTCAAATATTCCTGCTCTTAAAAAAAAGTGACTCAACAGTAAATAATGGCAAAGAGCTAAACAAACTATAATAAACTGATAAAGTCTTATGAGAGGTCCAGTGAAATGTAGTACAATCAAAAAACGTTAAACAAAGTAATAGGTTTCAACATGAGTCTTAAAGAATGATAGAATTTGGATGGAGCAGAAGATAAGGGTACAACATTCCTGGTAAGAGAACCCAATATTTCGTTTCACAGATACCTGGAACTACCTCTTGAAGTCAGTAAGTGTCTCACATGCAAGAATCTTGTTTACTCATTTATTAATTCACTTAACAAATATGTATTAGGTAGGTATAATTATATAGTCAATCTATTTTTCCGGGTGCTGGAGATACAGCAATGATTAAAACATATTAAAAAAAACCCCATGATTTTGGAAGTTCTGAATTTTATCATATAGGGCTGACATTCTTAGCTTTTGATTCATTATTTGATCTTGTTTCCTTGGATTTTGGAAAATCTGCATGATTGAATAATTCTGTCTTTTTCTCCACACTTCCACATTCTGTTCAAATGTCTCCAAGTATGTCTGGCAATAGAGGAATTCTCCTGTGAGCCCTGCATTATGGTCTCACTCTCTAAATGTTTAATAATGGCATTATACGGGGCTGGGGGTTTCACTCAGTGGCATAAGAGCCTGCCTTACAAGTGTACCATCGTGAGTACGATCCCTGGTACTGATTTAAAAAAATGACATTATAGTTTAATAGATGTTAATGCAGTTGTGGAAAGGCAATAATAATCTGGTAAATTTGGTATATAACCTTTGTTTGATCTTTTTATTCCTCATCACATTTCCCAGCTTTCAGAAAACATGAATTAAATCAGGAATATAATAGGAAGGGATTTAGATTTGTGCAAAGATTTTGTTCACACACACCCAAAAAAATCCTTTCTAGAAAATTCTAAAAGAGTTCAGATTTCTATCTGTCTCCAATAAATATAACCATGCCCAACTTGTTAATGTGTTTGTATAGTGAAATAGACACACACACTCTGACTTAATCATCACCCCTGCTCTGTCTTACCTAGACTCTCTCCCAGGGCAGCAGCCATATTCTGTAAGAGACACCTCAATTTTTCCTCACTTTTCCTCACCCTAAAACTCAGCAAGTCACTTTTGTAACCTAAGCCCTATTCTTAGGCAGTCATTCTGCAAATTTTTTTCATCACTTTACCATTTTATTTCTATTTAGTAACCTTTCCAGTGTCATCTACAAAATTGAAAAATGTTATCCCACCTAACTGATCATCTATAAAACCATAAAATTTTCGTTATCCTAGAGTGAATTTTTAGGTTAAAGACAGATAATTCAATTGGAGGGACAGCATTTATTTTAACCCATGAAGAATGATTTTAGGATGATGCGTGCAGGTATGTTTTTTACCTTATCTCTGGAACAAAAGATTTGAACAAATTCATTATGATGTAACATTGAACTGGTCCTTACTTTTTGCTGTCATCACTTTAAACGTGCAATTTGTTTTTATTATGCAAAAATTGACAGAACATGCAAAATGAAAAAAATTAGAGTGCAAATCTTAAAAATAACTAATATTGTTTTAATGTATTTCTTATAGTCTTTGTATGTAGAAAAGATATAAATGAAATAGCAATGTGTAATACAGCACTGTTTAGGATTTTTACAAATGGTGCCTTTTCCCCACGTTGAGGATTATTTTTATGCATTGTGTTATATTATGTCTCCCCCTCGGAAACATGAGATTTAGAGCAGTTGGAATCTCATGCCAAACTTTATTCCTTGAGAATATCCATGATGCAATGGAGAACACATTTCTGAAACTCCTGGAAAAGAGCCAGAAGGGGAGTATATAACCCAAACAGAGATTAGAAATTACCAGAGACACTCCCATGATTATTGAGCATGAAACATTTTGATGTTTTAAGGATGTCAGGGGAGATGGGTCTTTAATTTCTTTTATCTTATTTTCTTTTTTCTATATTGCAGTTCTTAAACTTCAGATTGCCATATGGGGAATTACTATCTTTCCTACCTGTTAAGGTACCCTTAATGCTGCTTGGGATTTGATTCCATTGAGTTTGTATAGGGGAAGCATCTAAGACAGCACATTTAATTGATTATCAATAAGGGCTTGATTTTGTTCACTGGTTCTGCTAGTTCATGGTCCTCTCTGATGTTCACATAGGTAGGTCTGTGATCACTGGTTATTCAACAGGTCCCCAGTCACATGGTCATCCCTGGCAAGTTTTATACCCTGGTCACTGTCACACTTAAGTTTTCTAAACATCTTTGAGTTATTTACATCTAGTATATCAATCAGTCTAGCACCCTGATGTGCATTTTCTGGTGTTAGAACTGTAATTATTACTAATGTGGACAGTGATAATTCTCATTCTTTTGAATTAGTTACTTCTCCCACTAAGATGTATTCATTTCTATACCCCTTGAACATTGGTATATGAATTGCTTGGCCAGTACTTTGTCAGCAAATGTTATACAAACAGAGGCTTCAAAAATATTGTACACTGAAACTTCCCTCCTTTGCCTATACTTAGAAATTGTTTTTAAATGAACATACCTGATTGGCCTCCCTGAGAATGAGAGAAGATCTGGGAGAGGCCCAGCTGTCCCAACTCACCTCCACTCCAAACTTGTGAAGGCAGCTATCCGTTATGGCCTGTGTCTAGACTTACCACCCTCCAGCTTTATGTAGTCATAGGTGGGTTTGTCAGACATGGCTGGATCTAGAGTGTGTGACACTGGGATCAGGGTGTGTGGTTACTAGATTAGTGCACTGATTGATTTTGTATAGTTCTGGATAGGATAATGAAAAGGCCCACTCTGGCTGTGAGCAGCATTACCCAAAGGGTGGGTAGCCTGAACGGTAGAGGTAGCCTGCTGCTGCTGGTTCCTCACTATGCTGCTGCCTTGGTCCTTCTGCCTTCTGCAAACCATGAACTATTTCTCCCCTGTGATGCACTTCTGCCACTACATCTTGCCTTGGAGTCAGCCAGCTATGAACTGAAACTTTTGTCAACACCAAAATAAATCTGTCCTCTATTAAATTTTGGTGTTGTATGTTTTGTCTCAGCAATGAGAATAGCTAAGATGCTATGCTATACAATATGACCCCCAAAAGCACAAATCCAGACCAGAAAAACAGTCTATCTATCCACAAAATTATAGTTAAAAAATATTTTTTTTCTCCAACCAGTTTCTGATGGGTTGACTTTATTATGTAGTAAAATTTAAGTGATACAGAAATTAGTATCAGAAGTGGGAAGCAGCTATAACAAAAGCTTAAAAAATGTGGCAATGGCTTGGGGATTAAACAGCAAGTAGAATATAAAACAAATGCTAAAGGAACTTCTAGCATAGCCTTAAAAAAAGGCAAGCGAGCTGTTAGCAGAGGCTAGAGAAGTGGCAAGGAAGTGGTTATAGCAGTCTGGAAAGATGATGATCCTTGTCACATAGTTGCAAAACAAATGACAAAACTGTCACAGGATACAAAAATGTACCAAATAAACTAATAGCCGGGGCTAAGAAGATGTTATGGCCAAATGGTGAAAAGTGTCAATTGGCTTCTGTAGCTGCAGTTGATGTGATACTGTGAGAGAAAGATGAGCTAAGGAAGAAACTATTTGGCAAGCGGAATTTAGAGATATACAGAGAAGGCAAGTTTTCTGGATTGAAAAATAAAACTGTTTTTCATCTCCAGTCTCTCTAGCCAAGAATAAGATTCTCAAAATAAGAAATGTCTTCAGGAAAAAGGATAAATTAAGCATGGCTTAATGGACATAACATCCATTTTAAAGCCTCTTGTTAAATTTAAGATGGTACCCCATAAACTCAGCTAGGCAAAGGGACTTTTAATAATTTTAAGAGCATTTTCCCCATCAGTCCAGCATGATATCCAAACAAAAGAGATGGCTGTTTATGAAGAAATGTGGATATGGCTTCTGGGATTTGGAGTGAACTTGCTTCTGCTTTACAGCAGAATTCTAAAAGCTTTATCAAAGTATTGGTAGTTTTTACCAGAAAGACCTTGAAACTGTTTAATTCTGAAGCAGATCTTTGGACTCCACCCTATCTTCCATGGATAGGACCCAGGTTTCAAGAAAACATACTAAAAGCAGAAGAAAATAGTGAATTTGGGAGTAATTTACAGGAAATAGAATTGGTCTATTACGGAGGACCTTTTCCTGTTCCTAGAGTAGGGGTGTTAATTGCCTGGCTGGATTTTACAATAGTTATGATAATGTCCTGTACATCTATTGTTCCCTTTCCAAGTGGGAGTGTTGACTGCAGGTATCTGCCCCTCTCACTGTTATTGTGGGATATGTGTGAAGAAGTTGGGTAAATTTAGTGCAGAGGTCTTTGGACTAAAAGGAACCACACCTGATGAGCCATGCCTGTGAAGTCTTGCCGGTAAGTGGAATGGAAGAGGACCGTACAAGATGGCACATCATGATTTCTGACTTTTCTAGGGGGCAGACAATGTATGTATTTTGTATATGGGAAATAAGAAGGGAAACTATGGTGAACTGTTGAATGGCCACAATAATCCCTCTTGTCTTTACATGCAGATTACTTTATAATGTGACACTGACACTCTTATCATGAAGTGGGATTTAACGCTTGTCATGGCTTATGCCAGTGGCCCCCAAGCCTCATGCAATTATGGACTTGACCAAATCTAGTGTTTGTGATTGGTTCATTGTTTAGCACTTGGATTGGTGGTGTGAGTGTTTCACCCGCCCAGGGTGGAGCCAGGATATGATGCAATGGCATGTAGAAGATGTCTCTCTCTCTTTTTCTGGTTCCTGCCATGCTGCCTTGGAACCACCTGGGTATGGACTGAAACCTCAAATCTGTAAGAAATGAACCTGTCTTTCCTTCATTTTGGGTTTTGGGTATTTTGTCCCAGTGACAAGAAAAAAGTAATAAGACAACTCTTCATTGCTTGAATCTTGGATTAACCAACTCACTTAAAAGGGAACTTGAAGAAATGTGAGAGACGCCAAATGTGTCAGGTGCTTATACTTTATAAATTGTTCTCTCTTTCTGCCATATTATCTTCAAATGGGGATGTGAGTGATTCTGAAGTAGGCTGCTGGAGGAAACAATCTGGAGGAGACATGTGAGTGAGGATGAGGACATCTGGACCATCCATCTCCACCCAAGGTACCAGTTAACCACAGCTGCATGAGGAAGACCCAGACAAATCTGTAGAGCTGCCTGCCTGACCCCTGTCAGAATGGCCCAGCCATGGAATCACCAACAGATCATTAATTACAGTCTTAAGTCCATTAAGTTGTTAAGCAGCAAAGACTAACTGTTGAAAATATGATCTAAAGTGAGCAATCTTCATGAAATGCTGTGACAAATAATTCCTTTTTAAGAATATTTTTATTCAAGTAGTCCCAAAAGTAAACATTTCACTTGCTTCTTTGAGAATTTTGGTGCTTGATTTTAGAATTTCTTGCAAGGCACTTTGATAACCAAGGAGTTTTAGACCAGTTTAATTACTAGTTTGTCTTGCATTTGGCCTGCCATGTCTTAAGGATTCTCTCACTTCTTCCTGGAGAGGTCTTTCTTCCATGAAAAGATTCCTTTCATCCTCTGTAACTGTCTTGTTTTCCTTACCTCTTAGCGATTTAGTGTCTATTTTTAAATGCTGCTTCTTTCTGGGCTGAGTTCGAGTTTCCAGTAAGCTAGTCATAAATAGTCTCCAGCCTTCTTCATGGTTATTTACTTTCAAAACTGCTTTTTTTATCCAGAGCCTCTTTTTTTTTCATAATAAAAACCTATGCTTTGTCAGAGTATCTTTTTCTGAAGTGGAGAAAATCATCACGAATATGTGTGTTTTTCTTCCTTGAACTTCATCCCATGGTGATTGCTGTCGGGTGTGAGATTCCTAAGGAATCCCATTTTCTTCATGATCCCTAAATATCAGAGAAGCTTTCTCTTCTCCTTTTCAGCAAATTGCCTGGTCTAACTAAGTGTATCCTTGAGCTGTTAGGAAAATTCAGATGACAATGAGACAGGGAAATGGGATTTTGTTTTCCTTTAGCCCTTTCTCTATGAGTGGATCCTCATAGCCTATCAAGTTGTTTGTGGAATCATCTATCATTTGTTTTTCTCATTCTAGACTCAAGATGCATGAAAGTAGGGTTCTGCTTTCACCTTCTAGTATCTCCATGTGAGCCCAGTAAGTCAGCGGTACATTATTAATATTTACATAGGCTAACAAATAACAAACCAATGAAACAAATCTAACCTATGATCTGGGCTAAAACTCCTTTGGTAGGAAGGACAGATGATTTGCACTAGATGAGTGGCCCTTCTGAATGAACTATTAAATATTCTCACTGCCTTATTTTCCTTTGCTTCCCTTAAAGGAGAGAAACAGGGTTAAATATGTGGCAACAAATGGCAGCCTCTCTTTGCATCCCACAGAGCTAACATGAATTTTCAAAACAGCTGGGGCCTGCTGTATTTTGTTAATGGATATTGCTAAAGGATAGAGAGAAACCCTGGAAAATATCAATAGCATTTTTTTAAATAATCAATCTGAGTTCCCATTAAAATAAACAAGGTAGAAACTATAGAAAAACCAAAGTTCCATACACAAAACTGTATGAAAAGGCAACTCTTTGAAGTTTCAAATACAAGTGGCAACAAACCACCAACAATTACATTTCTGGTGTCCTAACCATGTGGGAAAAAGCAGGAAAAGGAAACTGCATTCCTGCTAGCTCAGGGATAGGACAGCAGTGGCCAAATCTAAGAACAGTGGGTCAGAATCAAGGCATCATGTTATAGGAATACATGCATCCCTGGTCATAGCAGCACAATTTATAACAGCTGAATCTTGAGACAGCCTGTGTGTCCATCAACAGAGAATTGAAGCGGACAAGAGAGAACATGGTATTTATACACAACAGGATACTATTCTGCAATAAAGAAAGATAAATTTGAGTCTCTTGTAGGAAAATGGATGCACCCTAACACCATATTAGGTAAAATAAATCAGACACATACGCTTAAAGACCATATAGTTTCTCTTTAACAAGAAACCTAAGTATAAATGGATTGAGGAGCAAAATAAAAGATAAAAGGAAGAAGAGAGATAGATCATAAAAAATTAAGACAAGTCGTGTACATGCACCACAATGAAAGTAGTCGCTGTGTATCATAAGCATCATTGTCTCATGCCTTACATTTTATAATCTGAACAACTGCTCTGAAGATAACAAAATGCAATATATTATCTAGTGTTAATTTCTTACTATTTTGTTATGAAATTCTGTATTTTTTTATTCTTTGTTGTTGTTGTTTAGTTAAAAAAAAAAAAAAAAAAAAAAAAGGTCGGGACAGAATTCTGCCAGATCCCATTCAGAGCTGAGCAGGGGGGTGGGGGTGGGGATTGCAGTAAATTCTGAAGCATCTGGGCCCTAAAGCTCTCCAACTATCACAACAAAGCTGTCTTCCTAAAAGCAAAAACAAACCCAAAACACCCCAAAAATAAAACAAGGAAGATCGCCCTCCAAGACTAAGACTTACACAGTACTTAAAAAAAAATACAAGGAATAAAACCCGAATTGAGTGGGACAGGAGAGTTGGGCCCAATAACTAGATGGCCTAGTGATCCAGTAAAGGTGAGAAAGCCACAGTGGGAAGGAAGCCACTGTCAAAAAGTACCAGATACACAGTTGTTTTCTTGTGAATCGCTTATTTCCTGAAAGGGTTATCATTATATACCATGTGGTATATAATTGGCTGACCTTGATGATTTTTTAAAAATTATTGAATAAAGAAAAAGAATATGATTTCAGATTTGTGGGTGTGTGAAAGGGTAGAAGGCAAGAAAAGATTATTAGTTAATTTCAGTGTCACTTATAAGAGAGGGTCAATAGAGGATAGCACAACTAACTTAAGGGTATTATAAAAAGTTACTAATGTAAGTTTTTAGAAATGTATTGGTATAATCTCTCTACTGGAACTAAGGCAAAATGTACTGACATATCGATCATGTCAGTGAATATAAATAAGCTTAGCTCAACCATTAAGATAAAAGAATTCAGACTGATTTACAAAACAAAATTGAACACTATATTGACTCTACATGTGAGAAAGTAGAATTAAAACTAAATGCATTAAGAGATACACAAATGAAACTTGGTAATGTTGACAATTACAAATCATAACTTTCATGAACTGGAAACTACTGCTAAATCTTTTAAAACTTGTCTGTAAGTGTGAGACAAATCAAGTGGTCAAAATATTGGTTAGCTATAGAAAATTTAAGTAGTGCTAGGCATAGTAAAAGAAAAACTAAAAATTAATAACAAAATATCCCAGAAAAGACACTTCCACCTAAAATTTTTAAAATTCTACTATGCACCTAATCCAAAGAGAATGAAAAACTAAAATTTAAAAATTTCATAAACATTATGATACAAAAGCATGATACACATAAAACTGTGAGAAACAGGAAAAGAAACAATCAATGAAGAATGTAGAATTATTTATATAAGAAATAATGTAAGTAAATATACTGTAAGTCCCTGACTTACAAACTAGTTTCCTTCTGGGAGAATGCTTCTAAGTCAGATTTGTAAGTAAGACCAGCAAAGTGAATCTTAACACCATACTTTCACTTTCGTTTCTGTGGTTACTGCTTTGTGCTTGGTAGCGATTCCCTCTACACCAGTCCCTCTACATTTCTTCTTGCTTCTGGACACCCTGAGCTTCGACTGAGCACTGTGCTACTGTATGGGTCACACTGTGCAGCGAGCAAAAGCAGCACCATTGACACCTGAGCTCCTTCTGGGCTTTGTTTGCATCTATGAATGCTCATATTGGAGTCCATTCATATCTGTGAAAGTTCACAACTCGAGTGTTCTCAAGTCTGGGATGAGCTGTATTAAATCGCTACAGCAAAATATTAGAATAAGAAAACCAGAAAAACTAGGAATGAATTAATAGAGTGAAAACACAAACTGATTAATAGAAAAATAATACAAATCCTAAATGAAACTTATAAGAGTGTTTTAGATTAGGGATGAATTAATAAAGTGGAAACCAAAAACTGATTAATGGAAAAATAATACAAATAGTAAATGAAACCAATAGGAGTGTTTTAGAAAGGCTCAACAAAATAAATACACTAAAGGAAAGAGAGAAACCAAGTAGGTATTTATAGTCTCCTGGATTTCTGCAAGATGCATCGTGATCTCACCCTTTTTATTCCCAATTGGATGAATTTGGGTCGTTTTTTTTTTTTCTTTTCTTTTTTTTCTTTTTTGAGGGAGTGGGTAAGGTTAGGTAAGCTTTTGTCTACCTGATTTAGTTTTTCAAAGGATCCATTAATTCTTTGTTCACTGTGTTAATTTTCAACTGTGTTAATTTCAGATCTTCATAATTTCCTCCCTCGTATACTTTTTGAGTTTAACTTGCTATTCTTTTTCTAAAAATTTTGGAAAGAATAAAACTGAAAAGTACAACAGGAAAGTAAGAATATAGCTTTATCTTTCATAAAAAGTACTCAATGTCATAAAGATACCAATTTACTTAAATGATGGATTGGGTTAGTGTACTCCAACAAGAGGAAAGGAAATTCTTCCTGGATATTTGATATTATTATAAAGTAACTATTAATATTTTATGTATGATTCTGCAGTGGTGACTATAATTTCTCAGATGAATTATATTTGAAGATAGATCATTAAATAAAGAATAAATAACCTAATGTTTCATATTCACTTCAAAATAATGAAGCATAGAGTCAAAATGGGTAGACATTAAATAACACTGACAATGCGTTGCTTTATTGGTACCTGTTGAAGCTGGCTGATGGTTATGTTGAGCCTATTGTATCATTTTTATACTTCTGGCTATGAGATTCTCCAAAGTAAAAGTTTTTTTTTTTTATAATATTCTCAGGATCTAGGACTTTTCAGATATTTTGTTTTGATGAGAGGAAAAAACATGTAGGTGACACAGAAGAGACTGACATTGAAGTGAGCAGAAGCTAGAAGAAAAAAAGCATTTTGTGATTTGGATCTTCCCCACAGGTCTGCACGTTAAGGTCTTGGTCTTCTGGTGCTGTTGGGAGTGGTGGGGCTTTTGGAGGTGCAGCCCAGCAGAAAGAAGTCAGGTTAGTGGGGGCATGCCCCTGAAGTGGGCATTTGGACCCCATCTCTTCCTCTCTCTTTTTGTTTCTCAACTATCCTGAGGTGAGAAGCTTTGCTCTGCTGTATGCTCTCCATCATGCTATTCTGCTCTGCCATGACCCAAAGGGATGAGGCCAAGCCACCATGGACTGAAACCTCGTAAAACATGAGCCAAAATAAACATTTCCTCCTTTTAATTTTACTTTCTCAGGTAATTTGTCATAGTGATAGAAAGATGACTATCACACAGCAAGAGAAGAAACATGTCTTGCATAAACTTACAAAGACATTAGCCAAGACAATCTCAACTAAAGCACTCATAATCCATAATTTATTATGGATATAACTTCAGAAAAATCACATACTAGTTTTTTCTAAAAAAGGTCTTTGAAAGAAAAGATTCTCAAAGGAAATAACAAAATTCCCTGTGTACTTTAAAGCCTTTCAAAATATTCCTTTTATTCTCCTGATCATTCCTTATTTTAGACACAATCAAAATAAAGAAAAACGCACTATTTCTTTTCTATTTTGTTTGGTTAATGTTGGCAATAGTACTGCTTTCTGATCTTTTTAAAAATTATAAGTAAAGTAATAAACTAGTTGTAGTGAAGAGCCTGTTTTCCAAAGACTGTAATTGAGAGTTTAGGTTCTATCATACATCATCCACATGCCTTTGGGCATTTACTTTTTTATATATCATAGTTTGCTTAGGTGAAAACTGGTGAAATTATAGAGTAATGGAACCATTATTAATCTATGGTCTATAGACCTCGTGTCAATCTAGTGACCATTGTATCAATAGATCTGGTGGATCACTTCAGAGAATTTTTGGACCATATTTAAATAAGTATCTACGGTGCTTCAGCTTCCTGAACCACATCCCTGACCCATTACAGGAATTTGGAGTGCTATTTAGAAGAGTGGCCTTGATATTCTTGTTTTACATCCCTTTTAACTAGATAACATGTGCTTCTTGTTAAGACTTTAAATAATTAGTACATGCATAAGTAAGATATGAAAAACTTCATCCATTCTTTTCTGACCACTCCATCAACACTATTGCTATTACATCAATCTCCATTCATTATTATGAATTTGGTGTTTCTTTGTGAATGCAAAAATTTATCACCAAACTAAGCTTGTATCATACATATTATTTTCAACTATTTTGTGGCTTTAAATTCTTTAACTTTTATTAATAGGTCTATATGATATACTAGGTGCCAAAGTAAATCTGTAAAAAAATTAACACTTTTAGTATCATCCATATACTGGAATAACACAGGTAAGAAATATTAGTGGATAATATTAGGAATAGAGCTGTGTTAACTGACCAAATAATGGAAATCCAGATACTTAAATCCAAGCATCTGGCTGACAATAGATTTTGTAGTACTTTTGTAAATTGGGTTTGGAACAAGTGATGTAGGCAAGTATAGGGTGTCCATTGGTTTCTATTTACTACTCAGGAAGTTTAGTGTATTTTCTTTAATTTGACAGACAATAGTTACCAACTTTATTTGTGTTTTAAAATTCTCTACAATAACTGCTGGGGTAAGTATGAAACTTTCACAACAGCAATTTCACATTGCTTCATTCTCGTGGAGAGACTGTTTCACTGTCACTACCTTTCCATTCTCATCAAGAGCATCTCCCCTTAGAAAAGTCTGTGACTTCCCCACCTGAGTCCCTGTGCTGGGACTCAGGGAGAGATACAAGATGTCTGTTTGTTAACATGTTGATATGATGGATGGGATTTTAGAATATTTAGTATTACCAGTCGGTGAATGTGTTAGCTCTCCATTATTGTTGCCAGATAACTAGGATAACGTTTTAGTTATGTTCTTGCTGCTGGGACAAAATGTCCAATACTCACAAGATAAAGGAGGAGGGCTGTATTTTAGTTCACAGTTTGTAGAGGTTTCAGAACATGGGTATCTGACTCTCATACACTATACCACAGCAGAGGGACGTGGCAGAGAAGATACAGTTCATGGTGTGGCAGGCAGGAAAAACAGCCATCGAGGGAGGAGATTATATATAATTTCTCCAGACATGCCCACATTTTTCTCACCAGGCTTCACCTTCCAACATCACACCCAGTGATGGACTCTTCAGGGGACAAACTGAGCATCACATACCCATGACAAATAACCTCCCCACAGCCCCACCGATGACAGCATAAAGCTTTGGAGGAATATCTAAGCCATACAGAAAATAAATTTATAAAGAGGAAGGACTTACTTTAGCTCATAGGTTTGGGGATTTTAGGCCATTTTCCATTGGCCCGGTTGCTTGGGGTTTGCAACAAGGCATCACATCAAAGCAGGACCATGTGGTGGAACAAAGTTCTTCTCATGGCCAAGGACAAAAGAGAAGAAGACAGCAGTAGTGATGTCCCACTGTCCCTTTCAAGGACATAGTCCAAAGGCCTGCCTTTCTTCCACCAGGCCTCACTTTTTAGAGTTCTACCACTTCACAATTATACCACGAACTGGAGGACAAGCCTTTAAACTCATGAGCTTTTGGGAAACATTTAATTTTCAAACTATAGAGGTGAACTAATTCTTTCCATCACTGGACATCTTTCTGAGCACTAATTAGATACTAGGCACTACTCCAGGCTCTGAGGTATAAAGCTTTCAACACTCTAGAAGGAGAATGAAGAAATCAACAATAAACCTAAGTAAAATACAATGCATATTAGAATACATGCCGCGCTCTGCAGAAAAGTGAAAAAGAGTAATAAGAATTCAGAGTGCTGGGAGTTGTGCATGTGAATCTTACTAAAAAATGATATTCAGGAACAGACTTGCAGGAAGTGTGTGAGAAAACCATGCCACTATCTGGGGTAAGAATATTTCAAGGGGAAGAATTACGCAGGACTATACCTGATATTTTCAAAGAATAGTAAGTGGTTAATATGATGGAGCAGAGTGAATAGAGACGGAGTGATAAGAGGCAGTGTGGCCGGGGATATAGCTCAGTGGCACATTACCTGCCTAGCAAGTGTGAGGTTCTGAGTTCAATTCCTAGTACAAAAAAACAAAAAAAAAGATGCAATGTTAGAAAGATCTGAAGGAGCCTATTGTACAGGGTGGGATGGAGGTTTCAAACAGATAAATGACATCTTCTGCCTTACACCACCCTGGCTGCTGCAGTGGGAATGGACTCAAGGCTGGACTGTGAGGAAATCAAGTGACCAGTTAGGATATTATGGCAATTGCTTGGGTGACACAAATAGTGGTTTTGAGCAGATAAAGTGGAGACAGTGAGAAGTCATCAGATAGGGGATATAGTTTGATGAATTAGGGATAGTTTGGTAGACAAGTATAGGATCACTCTGATTTCCCCGTGACCTGCAGGGGATTGAGTCAGCAGTTCAGGGTGGCCCGTGGTAGCCTTGCAATGTGCATCCGATAGGCATGGGTAGATGCAGTGTCTCCTATATTCAATAAAAAAATTAGAGTTCAGGTGAAAGGATTGGCTGGAAATAGAACTCCTGTAGTCTTCAAGGTACAGATAGATGGCTGTTATGACCCTGAGAAACACCAAGAAGAGCTAGCACAGCCCAGAAAGGTTAAGTCTAGGGACTTCCATGCGGAGCAGGTAAGAGCAGAAACCTGTAGTGCAGCCGTGGTTAAAGAGATACCAGGGAAACTCACGAAGCTCTAACGGAGTGTTCTAAGGAAGAGTCATCAACTTGGCCAAATGTTGAGAGATCAAGGAAGAAGCAAATATGCAAAAGTATTTTAAAAACTCCTTATAAGAAAGCAAAAGTGGAGCCGAATTATGGGCCACGAGCTGGAGGGTTAGGTGGCTCAAGGACTTGACTTTCGAATATAGAAAAGTTGCCAATATAGATAAGACAAGTTCTGCTTGTTCTGAAGGGTTTCAGTAAGTTATAAGTTGGAATAGCTTTTTGGAGAGGCATGTCCTGCTCAGTTCTCCACACGTTCCTCTTGCTGCCTTTTTAGGAAATCCAGTTTGCAACTTCTGCAGGCAATTCCAGACCACTGTGGATTTCATTCTTGCAGTAGTGATGTTTGTAAATAACCCTGAAAGACATGAACCTTGTAAAATACATAAGAATGCAATTTGTAACTATACTGAAGTACTTTGTATTAACTTTAAAAAAATATTTTTAGAAATTTCTTCGAAAAATTTCAAAGCAAAAATTGGTGTATGATGTGCAATTTAGAAGCAGAAAAGGGAAATAAGCATTAATCACAATGTACTACAAAAGATAATTTGTTGCTACTTGGGCAAATATTATTCTACTCTTGTGTTTGTGTTTTTAATGAAAATTGCTTAAGAAAACGGGAGTAATATTTAAATAATGTTACATAATTTACTTTTTGCCATAATAGAGCATAAAGTCACTAACACTTTTCTGAAATATTTATATAAATATATTGAATACTATTGTATGAGTGGATCAAAATTCATTTAATTGATCGCTTATTTGCAAATGTGTCTATTTTGAGTAAAATAACATGACTTATGGCTGACCTTCACACGCACCTGTTCCTAAAAGGAGATTTGAATCAAAACTCTACAGAGCTGACTTTTCAAAGTGGGTCGCTTGGCTGAGATGAACTAGCTGATCTCCTGACGTGAAACTCTATGAAGTCCTGCTGCCTTTTTACAGTATATTATTTCATTTACTCTTCCTAAAGGCAATATACATTGTAAAATTTAAAAAAAAATTAGGAAATTGGGGAAATCCTATATGCAGTCCTTAGATATGAGAAAAGACTTTTCTTAATCCTTCTTTAGAGTTGGTAAAAAAACAGCACCAGATTTGATTGGCTGTGACAGTTTATTTCAAGGTTTTTCTCTTGCTGCCAAGCTTCAAAGTCATCCTTTTTTATTATGTAGGCCATTAGCATCTGTATGGACTGTTGTGTGTTTTTGTGTGGGTTTTTAATTCCACTTCTCACACCTGTCAGTTGTCTAATTAGGTGAGTTGATTACTTTGTCATTTCCACTTTTCTCAATATGGCATCAAATTTCCTTTCAACCCACCTAGAAACACTTTAATTAATTGATGCCTTACATATCTCTACACTAAACTCCACCAGTTTTTCAAACTTTCTGTGTAGATTCTCTATATAACTTTCATGTCATTGGTGCCTATGTTTTTTAATGTGTTTCACCTGGAGGCCACTGTCAAAAAATACTATAGACATTTCTAAAATACATACGTTTTTCTGATGCTCTCTCTCTTTCAGTTTATCATGGTGCTATTTAGTGTCACTCTAGGTAAAGAAAAAAATAACATTTTATGTTACTGGTAAGAAAATTACAGTTCATTAGCATTTAATGCCAATTTTAAAGGTCAATATAAGGATATTGGATTTACAGGTGAGATCATTGAAATTACACAATCCTTGTATTACTTAACAGTGAAAAACTGCACAAAATTAATTTAATTCATTTTTTTCTTGCTTTATGCTATATACACAGTTCTAACAATAACGTACTAGGGGATTATTTATGAGTAAGGAAGTTCTGAAAGGAAAAGAAAGCACAGATCACCTTACAGTTCTGTTTCCTGTAAGGCTACTGTTTTTAGGCAAGGGAGTTGGCTAACACAGGGAAGTCAAACAAATGAGAAACCCGTCCGTTTCTGCCACCACTTGTGTTTCCTGGAGTGCTGTTATCTTCTGCACTCAGAGCAGGTCCCAATTCTTGTACCGTAGAAGCTCTCTGTTGACATTCGTGCTTCGCTGGCACTTACTTTGACTGTGGCTGAGCTGCTCTGCACTGGGAGCCCCCAGACTCTGTGTTTTGAGCTTTGCACACCTGGAGGTGCTGAGGAATGATGACAGACAGACACGCGTTGCGTCTGTGTCTCTTGCTCGGTTACGCACTGCATTTCTCTATCCAACTCTACTTTTAAAACCTAAATTTAAAGATAAAATTAATCAGAATGTGCAGAACATGGCCATAGAGGAGAAAACCAAGCAGAACATCCAGGTTCTGCCTCCCTGCCTAGGCCACACGTCCACGATGTCAGGATAGGTCCCAGGTTTTTCAGGTGACTTCTTGACCAATGTTAAAATCAATACCTGTTAAAGAAAAAAAAAATGGATTCTTACTGTGTTCCACACACAGGGCTTTACAGCTCACAGGTGTTATGTCATTTAACCCTCACACAGTCACAGGAAATATACCCCATGGTTGTCTCAATTTTACAGAATTTGAGGCTCACAAAGCTTAAATTATTTCTATGTATTTGTATATATAAATATTTATATAAGGTCATATATATTTGTATAAGGTAATTTAAATGAGAGAAGGTGGGGTGGGGGGAATCCCTAATGCAAAATTCAAGATTTTGTTAGCACATTAAGTATAATGGCCCAAAAGTATAAGAACCTGAATTTTAGCCCAGGCAGTTTATTCTTTCCTTTTAAAAATAATAAAGGAGAACATTTAAACCTGAGTTTTAAGAGGAGTAATGAAAAGAAGGACTTGAAATCCGAGCCAGCATTAGGACATGAAGCACCCATAGTCTAGTCAAATGATTTTACGGCAATTTCTACTAGCACAGCCGTGTAAATACACAGTTCCAGTGCTCACAGCCACTGCTAATATCGTGAGGAATCGAGATACTGTGAATTGTTTGGGCAGCACTGGAAAAGAAAGGGGTATTGTCAAGCTCTGGAAGGCTTTCCTCAGCCTGCCACTCATGCCTGCTTTTCTGGGTACCTGAGGAAGTGAGTCCCACTCAGATCTGCCCTCCCTCTCCCCATGCTGCCTGCTGGAGCCCTTCTGAGATGTCTAAGTGTCCGTGAACAATTGCTACAGAGTCAGCTCCTAACTACAGAGTTCCTGTCAGCTAGTGTCCTCCAGCTGTAGCTATTTCTATTGCTGAACAAATGCTGCAACTAGAAGGCTGCTGCTTTCCTCCAAAGCTTGCCTCGCCAAATATATGTGGAAAAGCTGCCTGAGAATACCGTCTTGGTCTGCACACAGAAGAAATGGGAGTCAGTTCAATTCTTAACATTTTTGCAAAGAGAATAAAACTTCTACACTAAATGCTTTCTCAACGGGGCTTCCTGCACCTAGCAAAAATCTCACTATTCAATGATTTCCTAGACCCCACTCTTCGGTGGCCTCTATGAGCAGCGGGGAAGCTTAAAACTGTCACTGGAGTTTCTTAGGTTTTGTACTTTAATAATTTCCTGATTACTATGGTGCTGGGATGAGGATCTGTGAATGTAGCTGTTGGCTAAAAATTAATTTTGCGAGATTCCTTAAAATATTGTTTCTCTCTCTTCCCGTCATATAATTTAGACATATTCATGTTGCCTGGCTTGCATTGCCACAAAGATAGCACAGTGTGAAGTCCAAGATGAAATTCATAATATTGTCTGAAGCCTTTCCTTTGAGGATGGGTTTAAAAAAGAAAGGCATATGAAACCAGAGGGGAGAATTAGCCATGTGAGGGAAGAGGGTGGATACATTCTCACACAGTTACTCACGAACCACAGTTTTAATTTAAAGGGCCACAGAGTGCTAATGAGTGGACATGGGAGAAAACTGTAACAGAGGAATTCAAGATTTTGTTAACAAATTGGACTGGTTGATAAGAGCTTAAAAGTTGGTAAGCCAAGAAAAAAAAAAAAACAAAGCACACCAGTGTGCATAACCAAAGATAAATAAATAACCCCCAAATTAATACAATAACAAAAACATGAGGTAGAGCCAGAGGCAGAGGTGAATACGGTATTTTTTGAAATCAGAGACATGGCGAGGTGCATACTCCTGAACCCACACACCCTGCAAACCTGGAATGCATTTGTACTCTATGATACTAATAAATGGTTTTGGATCTTTTCGTGTTGGCATTAACATACAGGGAAATAGTCAAGGAAAATGAAAACACAAAAGAACTACTGTAAAAATGTTGTATTATTTGGATTCAGTCACCACCAATTTTGCCAAATCCCTGAAGATTCCCATTGTCCTGCAGAGCAGGGATATATGAAAATATAAGCTTGGATGAGAAATTACTTTAAGCTGAGTGGTTTCCAAGTTGTTTTTTTTTTTTTTCATAAAATGTCAGTAATTCTTTAAAACCAAGTGAATGGTTTTGATATGTACCGGGTTTCTTTACATTTATTTATGAAATAAACACATTTCTGATGCTACCTTGGATTTTTAGTCACCATGTCCAAGGACCTGATTTTATGTGTGAATATGCTCAAATCCAAGAGAATGCAGAAGAACAAGCATTGATATGACCTGGTGCTTTAAACGCATGGGTGCCGGACAGAAGAACTTTGTGCTCTTTTGGTCTGTTTGGTCAATTGGCTTGTCTGATCCATTTGACTATGGTTGGTTGGCCTGACCCAACTTCAGATTTCTTTAATAGGAATAAAAGTGGCATGAAGTGTATAATGCTATGCATTTGTGAGTACAAACACGTTTAGAAATTCATATCTCTTTGAGAGTTGGGGAGATTAGTTCAATCTCCTGCTATATTTACCAACACGGTCTAGTTACAGCTGAGCGTTGTGGAGCTGGGGAAAAGTAAGTGTGTCTGCTGATGCTGAAACCCACAAGATCTTTTGATTTCTGCCCAAATAAAGCAGGTCTTTGGCATTCTGCTTCCTTAGCTGGCAAGATTTCTGCATAATGTCTGCAGAATTTAGAATAGCCAGTAGGGACAGGTCAAAGACAGCCAAATTATGATATCACACCCATAAAACTTCATCAGTGGTGACACACACAAAACACTCATTGAATTGATTTTATTAATTTATCCTTATTAAGAAATTCTAAGCAGTGTCTTCATTCCTTGGCAGAATTCAGATTCTGCTCTTGTCCCTTCCTTCCTTCATTGTTTTCCCTTAAAAAGAACAGGCTACCATGGGCACCAACTGACAGTAGCTGAAGAAATGTGGCATGAAGTAGCCTAGGAAGCCCAGACTGACCAGGAGGAATGTCTTAAATAAATGGTCTGCTTGCATTTGGGAATCAAAGACCTCCCGAATCTCTTGGTACAGGGCAGGATGAGAGATATTCCTGCAGTGAAGTAGGGGGACCCTCCTCATAGATAATTTTGTCTCTCTTCTCAGAGGACAAGAACTGGGCTCTGAGATGCCAGCTGTCTGGACCCTGACTGGGCCTTGTGTTACAGGGATGTGATTCTTTCCAGGAGAGGGAGCGGGAGAGGCTTATCAGGATATCAGGGTAGACTCAGCATCAGGGGAAGGGTAGAATATGCACTTGAATGCTGGCCCAGTTTTTCTTTGGGTCACACATGTTTCTAAGGCTGAAAATCTGGCTTGTCTACAAGAACGACATCAGGAGGGAAGGGAAGGGAAGGGAAGGGAAAAGAACTGATGAGAAGCATTTCCCGGTAACCGTCTGACCCTGTTGACAGTTTAGAATGTCACCCATATGGGGGCAGATATTCAGAAGTCTCTTCAGCTGTCTTGTCTGGGTGTCTGGAGCCGGGCCTGGGAATCTTGACCGGAAGGCCTCACTCCTCATTCGGGGAGCAGAATTTATAAGCTACTTAGTGCCAGGTGGCTGAGAACTTTTGCACAGAGACCAGTAGGAAGTGGAGAGTCAGAGAAAGCCAAAGCCAAAATGAAAGCAAAATCAAGATTTATCAGGGCATGTTTAAAATGGAAACGAACAGAAAAAAAATTTTAAAGATGAGAGAGAGGAGTAAAAGATTTTATACTCTTTCATGGGTAATTTTTCAAACAACAAAGATAATGATTTATGTACTACAAATAAATTTTGCTCTTTTCTGCTCTTTTGCATATTACCCTCTGCTTTTGCATATTTACTCCTCAAATTGTGATGTACTATTAAAAATTCAAATTCTCAAATATATTCTAATTCCTTTATTTATCAAAGAAACTAACTGAACTATGGAACATTTTAACTAGTGGACAAAATATTGTTTTAACATTAACCTTGCCAGTAAGCTGTATTCTGAGGACTTGCATGTTGACTGAAGAAGTCAGGCGGAGCCTTGTCAACCATAGGCTTTGATACATCCTGGAGAGTTTTAAACTCTCAAAGGCATGCAAGCGGGTAACTAAGATAAGGGAAGCTAGATAAGGGAAGTACCTTAGTTTAAATGTCACTCACTCTGGTGAGACATGAGAAAACTAAAGACCCCCGAGTCAGTGAACTGTGAAGATAGCAGGTTTTCTTTCCCTTTATACCTGGTTTTATTATTTTGGTCAAAATGTCACCTGGAGAAGCAGTCATGCTATCAGGGTAATAAAGAAACAATCAAGACTGTCACTCATATTTACTGCAAGTAAAACATACTAGATATGCTATGATAAGTGGGTGATATTAGGGAATTGACTATTTCTGACATTTACGTGAAGACTCAAATTCATCCATGCTAATTGCACCGAGGTGAAGAGGTATAATAAAAGGAGATAAAGCCAACAGATTTTACAAAGGGGACCTGTTGGAAGGTAAAATAAGACAAACACACACAAGAAAGTAATTGAGAGAAAGTCATCCTGCTGAAAGTCCTTGGCAGTGAGGTAAGAATGCAGATTCTGCTATTGCCCAGCTGAGGAAGAAGGAGCTAGACAAGGTCTAAGGTCCCTTAGAGCTCCGCATTTCTATGATCCTGATTGATCCTCCTGAGAAATTTAGTTTGTTTTAAGACCACTGAACAGCAGTAAGAGTGGCTGAATCTGTTTTGTTTTAGTGTTGGAAGAAGGCTGATGCTCCATATCAATAATTATTTGTGGTTTTTAAATGTATGTCATTCTTAATATCTTGAGAACTAAATTTGTTAATGATTTTTTGGAAAATTCAAATATATGTTTATGCTGCTTAGGTTTTCTTTTTCTCAAGAATGACAACTCTACTTTCTGGTATGAGCGGTTATTAGTTCTTCCCACTGGCTCATGAAATCTGTTGTCAGGTTTATTTGCTGATATTTAATTTAACCTAGGGAGTATGTTGAAATTTGCTGTTATTCTGCTTCTTAAATAAACAAACAAAACCCCCCACAAGCTTGAGAGAGCTAATAAATAATATTTTTGGTTTTCATATTTTTATTTTCTCTCTAATGGAAAGAAAAAATAAGTTAAAGTACTCTAAGTCTAAGGCTTTCATGTTTTAACAACTAATAATATGTTCCCATCAAAACTTAAATAAAATAAAAGAAAAATGAATCACACACTAAAAGTAATTTTTTGGCTTCCAGGAGCCACTGAGCTGATACAGTTCTAGATATCACTGAAATAGAATGTTGATTCCAGAGTTATTAAACTTAAACTTGTATATATGATCCTTCATTTTTGAAAAGAGCTAGTTGTTGATTAGTATGTTTTACACAAATATGTGTAAAAACAATACTTTTAAAAAGATCTGTTTGTTGATTGATTAGAGAATTTGACAAAAATGAGTTTCTTATGACTCTTGATAATGACGTGTAAAAATAAAAGCAATGTGTGTGTGTGTGTGTGTGTGTGTGTGTGTGGGCAGTGTGCTCACACACACTGGGGGAGAAATGAGACTTTCATCCATTCATCCTCAGGATCTCTCCATGTGAATCAAAGACTAATGCTTGAGCCCTTAAATTGTGCAAGAGCTTCATCCCCTGAGGAAACAGGAATAGCCAGCATGACCTAAGCACTGTTACAGCTGCACACAGTTCTCCAGCCAGTGTGTCTGTCTACTAACTCCTCTCTCACCCCCAGATGAACTGCTCTTGGAGGCCTTTTGCCGTATGCTGTGCCTAACCTTGGAATTTATTTCAGTAAAAGTCTGGGGGAATCTTGAGATCCAGTATCGGAAAGTAACACAACTTGTCATTCTGTTTTTTTGATGCATACAACTTGAAAACTCATGGTTTTCCCCAGTGTTTCTGTGCAAATACAGACAGAGTGTTGGTGGTGTTAGTAAACCAGAGGCTTCCAAATGGAGACTCTGGTGCTGCAGGAAGACATGTAAACACCTAACCAAACAGGCTTCGTAGTGTCCCTTCATTCTCCTTCCCATAGCTCTATTATTTTCTTGGCACCTCTAGTATTTTGTGGAAGATCATCTGAAACTGAGACAGAATGAGAGGTAATGTGTGGAAAGTAGAGCTGGAAGTATTTACAGAGTTGACCCATGTACCACGCATGTCTGAGGCTGGCAGACTCAGCTAAACAGCCTTTCTGTTTTAGGTCAGAATGTATTGGTTTAGCCCTTAGATATCTACCTTCCTTTCTCCCAAAGCAAAACTACCAGAACTGAAAATAATTACTATCATAGTTGTATTCACACTTAGGAGGACAAATGCTTCAATGGTGGCTTTCAACAAGAATAGACACACCAGATGTAAAACTTTGCACGAGTTAGAACAGACAATGTGCAAATGAGAGAATAAGGTATTTTCTGTTTCAGATATTTTGGAGGAATAAATCTATTAAAAAAGTTATAATTCTACCAGTTCCCACTCTTCTAGGCACAACTTTCCTGACTTTGGAAATATAGACATACTCATTTTTTTTCAGAGATATACCGTAAAGTTAGATTTGTTAGAGGATGACGCAAGAAATGAGTGATATAGCGGCCACATTGTACATATCGTGTCATCTTCAGTGGGCTAGAGAGGTAAAATAGAAGAGAGTAACTCTATTAAATTTTGTACAAACTGGTGATGAAATGCGAGAACAGGAAGCATTTCTATGCAGACAAAATTTGAGCGTATGTTCCATGATTTATACTACCAACAAAAAGGGAGAAT
This sequence comes from Hydrochoerus hydrochaeris, assembly GCA_004027455.1. NCBI lineage: Eukaryota > Metazoa > Chordata > Mammalia > Rodentia > Hydrochaeridae > Hydrochoerus > Hydrochoerus hydrochaeris. Next base: position 39,150 of record PVLA01002261.1, on the reverse strand, counting down.
GGGAGTTTATAAGACTATATAAACTGGATCTCCTTCTAGTCTCTAACTTTAAACAAACAGGAACATTTGTTTTTAGATGAGGAAAGCAGGCTTTGCTTGTGGGAGTGACATATAAGGGGTCTGAGTATCAAAGAAAAAAAGAGATTGAAGACTGGGTAGAAGTGTTGAGCCCAAGAGAGAAAAGAAATTATTAAAGAAATTAAGAAAGGGAAAATCCATTGATATTCAAAATTATATGGGTAATTTCCCTTTTCTTTGTAACACAGACTCAAGAAGGACTCAGATGGTAAATGAGGTTTTTCCCTTCTTTCACAGGGTAACCTCAAGGTCTCTACATGCAGAGGTAAGCGGGGAGGCAGTTGTGAGCTGACATCCTGGGAAATTTGATGACTTGATTGGCATTGGATTTTACCCATCTTATGTGAAACAATTTGTTAAATCTCATTCATGGGTCCAAATACATGATTAGGGACTTGTAGAAACCACCCGTGTTCACACATCTATTATTCAGACACAAAACAAAATACAAAACACCAAATGTCTCTAGAGTTGAGCCAGATCTTTCTTATCTTTGAACAATCAAAACTTATAAAAGCTCCAGGGAACTGAAATGATTTATGAGTGTTCAAAGTTACTAAACTTTAGTCAATTGTTCTTTATAAAACAAAAACTGTCTACATTATTGTGTATTACCATACAGATTTTGACCAAAGAATGAGTACATTTCCAAAAAAAGAATATTGTTTTCTTTTTATTCATTTCCTTTCTATTTAGACTTTTTGTTTGTTTGTTTGTTTCATTGGACTTTTTCACTAGAAGCTGTTCCAAGTAATAGCATCTGGGACACACAACAGTCACAGTAAAATGTTAGTAAAATCTACCCCAGTCTGGACTGTTCACTGTATCCTGTCACCATGCTGATCAAATAGACATTTGTTACCTTATAATCTACCAGGTACTCTGTAGGATCTATCGATTTAGGCCTGGAAGAAAGAGCTATGTTGGTTATAAAGAGCAGAAAAATCTTACTGCATTGTGGAAGCTTCGGGGATCCACTATCATTTCATCTTCTGCATGGATGTTTCATAAAGCAATGAGCAGAATATTCTTTATGTTTACAGCTATGAAAATATAATAATCCAATGTGTTATATACTAAAGCATTCACTCATGTATAAATTTGTGACTCACAATCAACATGTTTTAGTTGCCTCTTTCAATGATGTTGCATGGCAAGAATATCTAGCTGTCAGATTTTCTTCTTGGAAAAGGAGAGGATACGCAGTGCTGAACTGCAAAGAGAAAGAAGGCAATGTGTATTTTCTGTATTCACTTTTAAGGTAAAACGATAAAACATGAAATGAGAGAAACTAAAAACATTACTGGTCAACTGTGGTTTTAGAAAGATTTTTTTTCCTCCTCATTACTAATTTTAGGTGATGGCATTTCCCTGTATTATTTCATGGCATATCAAAGCCTTTGATTAAGAAATAATTGTTTTATTAATTATGTTTTGTTTGATTTAACATGGCTAGCCTTAAATGAAAGAATGTAAACACCTAGAAAATTTATGTGCCTGTCTTGGTTTACCATTAAATATCATTCTTTCATATTTCAGTTAAAATATTCTCTGTCCTTTAATATTTTGGTCCTGTAATTGTGAAGTTATAAATTGGTTCAAGTATTTGGGGAGTAGCTGGGAAATATCCTATGAGAATATTGCAAGCAAAGCTCTCGAATTGTTCATTTCTCTTGTTAGACAACCTAACACCAGGAAGCAGCAACAGATCTAGGACCGTAGACCTGGATGTCGGTTTTTCTGTCACCTGGGGTCCGCGGGTCCTCTAACTGCAGTCACATTTTGCTGAACAACGTGGACACATCCTGAGAAAGGTGTCGGTGATTTTCCTGTCGTGTGGACTTAACACAGGCAAACACGGCGACGTCGCCTGGTGATGTTTTCCTGGAACACTATGTTGTCTGTCGTTGATGGTCGCATCACTGTGGAGCACATGACTCTGTGTGAGATGCTTTTCCTTTTAATATCCAACTGACATACACGAACCCGCCCACCCATGACCAGCACAAAGTTCAGCGACTTTTCAAAATGTGAGTCAGAACATGGGCATGGGGTGGGGACCAGAGACACGGCTGTGACCTTGGCTGGCTCCGCAGAACTGGCTCCAAACTCCTCCAGCGGCCCCTTGCAGACGCCCTGGGAGGTGTCTCCTCTCAACAGGCTGTCCCAACTCCAGGACCCACGGTGGTGGTCCAAACCATTACTTTTTTCACAGATTTTTTTTTCTTTCTTTTGCGGGGCTCTTTTGATTCCTAAATTTTAACTTCCTCGTTTAGGACAAGGCCTTAGTCCTATCCTTCTTTTCAAACAAAGGGATTATTGAAGGTCCTATACAAATACAAGAACTTTATTTTTTCTAGAGTCATTTTCTGTTCTCTTCTCTGTGAACTCAGAAAAAAAGAATCCCTTCTTTCCCCAATGTCCTGAGAAACTGATAACAGCAAAAGTAATTCACAAAAAAGGAAAACAGTGTCCCTCAACAGAAATATGACTTAGCAAATTATTACATATCCTTATCATCAAATTAGAATTTCAATTTAAAATTTTATTCATGAAAATATTTGGCTTATATATTACAGTAAAAAAACTTAGACTAGTGACATAACAGGATAAACCATAATTTTGAGCATGTAAAAATATTAAAAGACAAAAAGGAAATGTACTAAAATATAAAAATCACATATTGTCAGTGATAGAGTTATGTGTGCTTTTTATTTTAAGTATCTTTTACTAGTTTCCAATTTGTACCCAAAAGCATTTATTAGCCTGTTTTTTTTTTTCTTTTTAGACCATCATGCTGAAGTTTCCTAGGCTGAGTTTGAACTTGCAGTCCTCCTGTCTCAGCCTCCCAAAGTGCTAGGATTACAAACAAGTTTCACTCTGTCTATCTCATTTATTATATAATTTCACTACTTAAAAAATAATTTCTTTTAAATTCTCAGGAATTTAGGTTTTGAAATGCAAGCTTAAAGGGAGCTTTCTCTTTTTCACTGATATCACTCATTGTGATGGTGTTGGTCTAGTCGGTATGAATTCAAATAGCTAATGATCTGGGAAGCATGGTACAATCAGTAATGAAAGACCTCAAGTTAGTAATGGTTTACTTTACAGGAGAAAAACATTAAAAAAATAAAAAGAACCGCAGTGCTTTCCAAGAACTTTTCACTTTGAAAAGCATCCTGAAGTGGTATTAGTAACGTTAAGGTTTCTTATATGATTTTAATTGCTTGCCTAGACCTGGGCTAGAAATCACTGTAATATTTATTAGAGTCTGGTCATGTTCTATGCATGGCAAACACTCAACTCTTCCATGTTCCCACACACATCAGCTAGTGTCCTTGAGTTTCATATAGTCAATGTCACCTGCTTTGATGAACTTTTCCTTAACCTGGCATTCCGGGAAACTCTGCAGTCACATACTCTCTTTACCACCAGAGCTATGTAGAAAATCTGATGAAGATTCAGAGGTGTAACTCAGCAGCAGAGCATCTGCGTACACAGCATGTATGAGAAGCTGGATTCAAAATCCTGCACTCTCCCGTCCCCAACCCGGAAAAAAGATACGTGGACAGATCTCTGGTATCTTTTGCAGCCAGTTGAGTCTCAAGAAATGTAACTATCCTTTAAACTATTTCACAGCACAGATGAAATGTTATGAACATATTCTCAATGTATTATGTACATGTTTCAATGTCTTTCTTAATGAAGTCAAGCACTGAACTCAGGCAATATTTTTATTAAACTGAGTAATATCAACAAATAATATGGGTGACCACTTGATTGCATAAGCTCTCAGTAATATGGTGAAAGAAACACCAGCATCAGAACTTTTTATAGAGTAAATACCCATCACCAGCAACTATGGTCTGTTTTAGATGAATGTGTGTGTGTGTGTGTGTGTGTGTGTGTGTGTGTGTGTGTGTGTGTGATATACTCACACATATCTGCTTTTACATAATGGGTGTGTGTGTGTCTTTCCAAAGCTCTTAGCGATAAATAATGTAAAACATCAGGTCTTTGTTCTTGTTTTCATTAAGAGAAAAGGATTTCCTGTTAAACTTGGGATAACAGATTTTAAATGGTCTTTCTCTTATTTAGGCCCCCCGGATCTAAATAAGAGAAATAACACAATAAAGAATATTTCTACTATACACCTATTTGGTGGCTCACTTTCAACCCGCTGTTTGCAATGGCAGCCTTTTTGTCTCCTGCTCTCTGAATCCTAATACTTTGTCTGAAAGACACAAAGAAAAATTGTCTCTGGGCAGCCCCTGATAAAACTGACTTTGAGAGAAATTTGTATTGTGAAAGTGTGAGGACTGCTGCGGGGAGAAAGTAGAGTTTAGAGCACAACATGCAAATCTATGCCAGGATTTACTTTATATAACAGTTATACTAATTCTTTTTTTCTAATGGGAAAGGTAACATCTGGTGTGTACCTCAATAGTTAACTTTAATTTTCATTAAGAAGGAACTATTGCCACAAGGTCAGTAGTATATCAGATATTTAAATCTTATGTTTGAAATGATGGAATTGCTCAGCAGGCTTAAAGTTAGTGTTTGTGATGCCAAATTCGTGCAGGTTCTCTGGGGGGATCCTTAAGAGCACAGACCTTTAAATCAGATGATCAAAGTTCAAATCCAGACTGTACCCACAAAGGGCTGTTTGACTTCAAGTTTATCATTTATTTATTTACTTTTCATTTATTTATTCCTGTTTTGGATGAAAATGTCATTTTTTTTGAAATTTTATTAGCCTGTGCTCACAGTACATGGTTATCATCTTCTTTGCATGGAGCTGATACATGTGCGGAATATATCTTCTTTTTCATCCATCTCTCTTCTGTTCCTTGCATCTCTCTATCTCTGGGTCCACTTCCCTTTGGAAAGTTTATTATTTAATCTCTCTAAGCATCGGTTTTCTCAAAGCTAAGTGGGGATTACAATAGTATTGACTTCACAAGGCTGTTGAAAGGATTAAAGGGGAGGTGACATGCATGGACCCTCAGAACAGCATTGAACTGATTGCTGAATAGTGCTGATTAACTGCCTTGATTTCTTGTGGAATTTGTGTGAAATTATTTTATGCCTTATGAAAACTGCCTCCTGCCTCCTATGACAGTATGGCTATTTTTCTTTTAATTTCTAAAGACTGACTTTAAATTCTCAGATGCTATCTGCATGGTTCAGAAAGTAAATTATTTTCTTATTGAAAAATATGAATACTATGATGTGAATATATCCTATCCCCTAGAAGCATGTACTGTAAACTTAATCTTTCACGCAGCAGTGTTGGGAGAAGGATTCTAATGAGATGTGATTAGGCCATGAGGACTGTGTCCTTATGAGGGAACTAATACAATTATGGTTATTACGAGAAGGGGTTCTTCAGTGAAGAAGTGGGTTGATTGTAGAACGGTGAGTTCAGTCCTGTGCTCTCTTTCTTGCCTGCTCTTTGCCTTTCATCCTGGGTTGATGCAGCAGGAGGCTCTAGCAGGAAGCCAGTGCCTCATTCTTGGGCTTCTCATCTTCCAAATGTAAGCTAATACAGTTTTGTTTACTATAAACTATTCAATCTAAGGTATTTGGGTATAGCAGCACAATACAAGCTAATTTAATTAATAAGCTGAATGGTGACATTCAGTATGAAATGGAGATTTGCTTCCTTCGGATAAAATACCAGCTTGTTGTCATCCATAGAGTATCAGTTGCCAGTGTATCTACACATCTAACACATTTGACAGGGCATTCCTTCTGCCAGGGTCAATAAAGTATCAGATCAATAATGTATCAGTCCTGTCCACCAGGAGGCCTTCTAATGTAGGTGAAATAAGACATATGTTTAATATTTCTGCCATAAGGTAGAAAGGGATGTGTATCTGAAGAAATGCAAGATTAAAGTAGGTTAGGAATTTAGAAGAAGTTATTATTTCTTCTATAATTTATTGATCAAAGGAAAGTTGATGGGAGAGGTAATTTTTGAACAGGACTTTGGGTGAGATGTTACAAGAAACTCCAGCAACAATGGCAAATGCATTAGCTAATGTGATTAATTTTGATTTTCTAGACTTGTATCTGTATAGCAAGTTGTTTTCTGCATGTTTGGTCTGTTAGCTTAAGGTGATTAGATTTTCCAGGTTGCAGATTGCGAAAATATTGATAGGGAGAAGACTCCATATGCTTAATGGCTGTACCCCCAAATTAATTCAAAGTGGATCACAGATACAAATCTATAAGCTTGAACTATAAGATTTCTAGGCAAAAATGCTAGACAGTAATTTGTAATCCATAAATATTTTATAGGCTTTATAAACATTCAAAACCTTTTCTGACAAAAGGCACCATTGAGAAAACTCAAAATGTCAGCACAGAGTAAGAAAAATAGTACTTCTATCTTGAATATGTACTAAATTCTCACAGTCCACTGCAGAAAACCTAATTTAAAAATGAGCACAAAACTTCAACAGGTGATTGACCGAGGTGGATATGCAAACACTCAATAGCATATGGAAAGCTGTTTAATGTTATTAGTAGGAAAAAAACTTCAATTAAGTTGCAACTGATTAAAATTTGTAAGAACGAAAATAAGAAGTATTGATGAGGACAGTGACTGAAAATCAAATGCACCCTGATGAGAATTCAAAATGGTAGTCACATTAGAAAGCAGTGACATTTTCTTAGAAAATTAAGTAAAGTTACACATATATCCTATCAGAAATTTCGCTCCTAATTCCTTACTCAATAGAAATGAAAATACATGTCTGTGAAAAACTTGTACAGAGATATACAATCAATATACTTGACATAAGATGTATATATATAGCTTATAAGAATAGGATATATATACCAAAAATATATGTATATATATGCACTGAATATATATATGTATATATATATATATATATATATATATATATATATATAATTTTCTCAAGTACAAATTGAACATGGATAAAAATTACCCATATACTACCAGTCACAACAAAATTCTCAAAGAAAATAGTACATACATCACGTTTTTTAAACATTTGATGATAACATAAAAAGGTATTATCTTCAATTCACATATATTTAGTGAAATAGTTAAAGGATAAAGTAAAATAGAAATGAAGAAATATATAACTAATGCCAAAATAACTATCACATATTTAAACTTGGGATACACTTTAAGTGGTATTTGTAATTAATGTAGAGACTTAAGAATATTCATTAAAAGTTAATAAAAATGGATTGAAACTTTTAAGGATCTATCAAAAAATGTTGTAATAATAAAAATATAGGTTGAAGGAAAGAAACAAGTGCATTTTTAATGTTTAATAAAGCAGTAAATGCAAATGTTACAGCAAGGATCAGGAAAGACAAAAGCTGACTGTTCTAAAAGATACAAATAAGTAGGAAAACATCAAGACTGACCTAAAAAATAGGCACAAGTGAATAATATTAAGATTAGAAGTGGGGCAAGCACAAATGCATTTAAGAATTAAAAATTCTAAGAAAATACCATGAAAAAGTTTGCTTCAATGAATTAAAAAACTTCACAGACTTTTCCAGAAAAATCATTGTCCTTTTTCTTTAGAAGCAGCATATAATAATGATGCAAAGAGCAGCCTGAGTCATACTGCCTGGTTTGAATCCCAACACTTGCTCCCAGTGTGATCTTGGGCAAGTTCATTAAATTGAAATTTTTCATCCAGAAGATGTGAATAATTGTGGCACCTCATAGAGCTGATGTAAGGATGAAAATAGTAATAGTTCTAACGTGCACAGAAGATCACAAAGTAAATATGAAGTGCTTGATATTAATTTCTTTATTTTTGTTAACATTATTATCAGTGACCAAGTTTAAGAGCAGAAAAAAAAGAATAAGCCAATGGCAACTAAAAATTAAATTGGTAACTAAAAGCATACTTCCTCCATACACTCATTTCCATTGTTTCATAGACAAATAAATAAACAAATTTTATCAGATTTTCACATAACAATAATCTCCATCTTTAATCTATTGCTTCAGAACATTGAAAAAAAGTAAATTACTCAATATGTTCCATAATATTAATACAACATTGATTAGGACATTATAAGAAAATTATTAACAAATATTAGTTAACAACATAAATATAAAATATATTAATTAAACATTGGCAAGAATTAAAATCAGTAGTATATTAAAGTACATTAGGATCAAGTATTCTGTGATAAAAAGAACTGTTTATGAGATGAACCAGCTAATGTATATCATCTCTATATGGCCAGAAAAATAAATCAATAAAATTTAACAGATTCAACATAAAAATGTTTTAAAAACAAGCCATGTTTAAAACTTTTAATTTCTGCAAATAGAATCTTATATTAATAGAATCTAATATTAAAGGTATCATTTAGTGATTTGTAGGAAGCATCGTCCTTGATAAGACTGTAGAAATGTTTCTATTAAATAAGAGGCAAATAACATATAAATTAACTTGCACAGAATTAACATCTTTGTAACACTGAATTTCTTAACCCATGAGGTTGATATGTCATTCATTTTAGTAAAATTTCTTCTGTATTGTTTTGCATACTTATTTCAAGTGTCTTTCATAAAGTTTTTATTTCTTTTTAGGTATTTTATTTTTTATTGCTCAGAAAATGAGCTATTATGTCTCCAAATATTTATTATTGCTATGAATAAACTCTGTATTTAATTGCTAAATATTGTGCTGCTTCCCCGGGTGGGATTATCCGGTACACACGAGTTTTGAGTTGATTCTCTTGGCTTCCACAGGTATGTAACATAACATCAGCAAACAGTGATATTTTTATTCCTTTTTTGTTGGTCAATTGTCCATGGTGGGGGCAAAATACTTGAAGTCACCAACTGAAAAGGAGGAAAGGTTTATCATGGTGCACAGTTTCAGAGGTTTCAGTCCATAGCTGACTCTGTCACCTTCCTATACTGAGGCACACATGGCATCACGCTGTTGGGCACATGTGGCGGAGGAAGCCACTCGAGTCACAGAGTTTAGGAGACAAACCAAGAGCAAGAGAACAGATGAGGGCCAAAATGTAACCCCTCAGGTGCATGGCGCCTAAGGCCTACTTTCTCCAACTAATTTTCCTCTCCTAAAGTTTCCATCACCTCGGGTAGCTTGGGAATCCCTTGATGACCTCACAGCCCTCCTGATCCCGTATCCTCCCCGAAGCCTCACTCAGCACAGCTGCTCTGGGCAGCTGCTTTCTTTTGGGCTCCATTTGCTATCTAACCATAGCACTCTCTTTGCCGACATGGATGCACCTCTGTTCTTACTCTTGCCCACATGTGTGGACACATGTGTTGACAGTGACGGTGGACATTTTGGATTATGTGACTTTTGTAGAATGTGTGTCGTCTTTCCTCACTAAGTATGGTGCTAACTTATGGGCTGAAGTCCCCTGTAGGGCAAAGGAAGTCTCCCTCCATTTTTACTACCGCATTATTACCATATTTTATCCATCCATTTTTATTACCATTTTATTACCACGTTTATTACCTCTAGAGGATTTCCTCAGGATGATTTTGTGAAACTTTTTCTTTATTTCTTCCCAGTTGGAGCGGCTTATCTGCAGCCTTTGTGATGGGAGAATATTTTGGTTGAACATAAACTTGCATATGTTCTGTTATTGGGTCATGAAAACCACTGGGGATACACATGAGTGTACCCACTTTGCTGTTTCTTCTCATGCAAGTGTGGTCATATTAAAGTTATTATTGGAACAAAGGCAGTTCTCAAAATAAAGAATTCTGTAAATAAATGGTTAAAAGGAATCATACACTGGTACTTGTCACAAAACTCCTTCGAAACCCAAACCAAACTAAACCAACTGGGGTAAGTGATGGTGCCAATAATAAGTGATTTCTACTTCTCATCCTGCTTGTTCTCCCAGGATTTATTTCATTCTAATTAAAATTTAGCAACTTTATTAAATAAATCTCCATGTTGTATTTCTGTGCTGACTGTTTGGTTTTCCATGGGGCATATGGGAAATTTCAATAGACAGATTTAAAGGTTCTTTTACCTCAAGAAATTTTTCTTGAATTGTATTTTTCAGAATCTGTTTGATTCTACGATTTTGCTTTGCATCTTCAGAGATTTGTGTAGTGGACCTCCTTGTTTGTGTTTTATAGCACATTTTTCTCTAATCTTTTTTTTCCTTTGGTCTTTTCCCTTTCAGTCTGATGTTTTCCTCATTTCTAGTTTTCTGTCCTTTACTATATTCTACTGTGTACAGTCTGTTTCATGTTATTTTTAATTGCTTTTTATTTTGATGATATTTTGTTTTATTTCATTTTTGAGTTCTAATGGGTTACATTTTATCTTTTACTTTTGCCACAACTTTTTGCTTTAATTTTACATTTATGTAATATTCCTTAAAGAATGTAGTGTGTCCACATTGCACAACAAAATTAGCGACCTTGTGTATCAGCTCATGATACCACGTTTTTGTAATTGTCTTACACCTGTTGATAACTTTTATGTAATTACTTCTTAACTTTTATTTTTCTTAACTTTTATTGACAGACACTGTGACTTGTAACTACTTATCACTTGTTGTTGCAGGAAATACATTTTCCTGTCCCAATAACTATTGGTGGAAATTTCTAGTGAAGAGTTAAAGAGATTCTAGAAGCTCTTCTGGTCTGGACTCAAAGACCTCAGCTCCTTTTTGGGTGATCTCATGAAATTTCATGGCGTCATACACTGCTTCAATACGGCTGAATCCCATATTTTCCCCTAAGTTTAGATAACTCGAAACACTAAAAACTCTCAGAGTTAACTTACTTAAAATCAAGTTCCAACTCCAAGTCTTTCTCTCTGAATCTGACTTTGCTCAATCTTCTTGTCAATAAAACTCCTTCCTCTTGTATTCTCAAGTCACAGACCTTGAAATAACTCTGGACTTTTCTACTGTCTCAGAGCTCATGGACAATCTTCATGAAAATATTCTAGAATCTGACTACTTCTCATCAGCCATTAGCGTGTCAGCTGGAATTTTGGAAATGATTCCTAACTGGTTTCCTTGATCCTGCTACCTCCTTTCCATGGTGTGTTTTTCACAAGGCAGCAACTAACATAGTTACAGTGTGTTTTCATATTACTTATGTCCTCAACACCATTCAGATGTCCACATCACTCAAGTAAAAACTACACACTTTCAGAGCTACAAGGCCTTTCATGATGCAGCACCTTGCTCTAAGAATGTGTCTCTGTGATTTGGCAGACATTCTAAGCAAGTTTCTACCTCAGGGCCTTTGCACATGACATAATTTGTGTCTAGAATTTAATTTCCCAGATGTCTTGTTGGCTCACACTTTCACATTGTATTTCAGTGTCTCTTTATCAATAAAATCTTTCCTAAAAATGGTAACAAACTTTATTAGAAACAAATCCTTCCTCAATCTCTAATATCGCTTTTGTTTCTGCTACTTGATTTTCTCCCCAATGTACATATCCATCTGACACATTAGATTAGATGCTATTTATTTGTTCATTTTCTGTCTCTTTCTTCCTGAGGTGTTATAGCTTATTGGTGCTATTTATGCTATTCTATATCTGGTGCATCTTTTGGCACCAGATATAGAATAGTAGAAGGTCATAAATGTTAGTTTAATAAGTTAAGTGAATGAACATTAAGTATGAGTTACCTAAATACACACAAAGTTTTATATCGTGTAGATATTTAAGTATGTAAAATAGTAATGTATAATGCTGATGGAAAACAAGCATATAGGAAAAGTATCTTTAAAATACATGGGGTATTAGAGAGGGGGAAAGTTACTGGGAGATGTAGATGGGGGCCTAAAATATGCATGCTATTTGGCATATAAATATATGCCCAAATACTAAAAATACTAAGAAATTAGTGTGACACAATACTAAGATTTGATAAAACTGGGTAGCAAGTCCTCCAGTGTTTTACTGATTCTATATTTTTTTGATGCCTTTGAAGTATTTCATTTTCTAAGAAAAGTAAGACAAATTAATCTTTTAAAGGACTATGCAGAGAACACATAGAAGCTAAAATTTTAAAAGAATAAGAATACACTGAAAGACTCCAGAGTGAGAAACTGATTGAAATACTGGGCAAAGATTGTCACGGACTAAACTCCACTTAAATTTAAACAACCCTGGGGAGAGTTTTTCTAGGTTTTATTTCAGTGAATGAATAATATGGTGAGCAATGACAGATGCTGTTACATATCTCACCTAGAAAAAGCAGTTTCGTGTAGAGGTGTTGGAGACATTTGTCCCTGATTCTTAAACTTACCCACCCCCTGACTTCCCCACAATAAAAACTACATAATGATCTTTACTGTGCATCAGACCTTTACTACTTACTACAATTACAGATCTGCATGGGATAAAAATGGAGAAAATCTGATTTCCAGGAGTTTGCAGTCTAGTGAAGACGGACAATTAAACAGTTAGAAAGCTGTGTGCTACGCTAGTGTGCTAGCAGCAGCGTGTGATGCCATGGGGTAGCAGGCTGTGAGGATGAGCTTCCATATGTCACCAGAGATCTGTGCTCACAGAGAAACCACGCCCAGAGCCATGCTGTCAGCCACTATGTTCCAAAATCTACTGCAATGCTCTGTCCTAACTGCCAAATCCAGGGCCTCCCACAAGCATTTATTATAGTGCAGGTTTTAACATCTTTTAAAACTAATAAGGCATTTGTTAAACTCAACACGTACTTAGGAAGCTTTATACTCAATTTAAGTGCCATGTGCTTAACTCAATCAGATTTTTCCTGTGCTTCTAAATACCTGTGTTGACCTAAAAACTGGGAAGTTCTCAAGAGCACTGGACACTCAGAAGCAAGTTAGGTTCAGTAATCTACCGAGAAGGGCCACAGAGAAAACTTCTCTGAAGAGGAGTCCTTAAAATAATTGTCCCGATAAAAACTTATTTACAATATTTGATAGCCAATTTGGTATGTATTGGCTACCTCAGGAAGTGCAGCAAGAGACATAAAAAAGGTCAAAAAGGCAGAAATTTAAAAATATCCTTCCAAAAGGTGGCAATAAACCAAAACTATGTGAAACATAAATGGTCTGTAACCATTTTTTTCATAGGTTACTATTCACAAATTTAATATGATGCCTGTGCTTGACTAGTTCATTGCCTCTTGATTGAAAATCCATACTCAAAAAAGTCTAAAAAGAGGCACAGGCCTCCTGGCTGACATGATCTACAGTTTTGGTTTTACCATCACCAAACCTTCAGCTCTCCAAAGATGAGATGGTTTTCACACTGGAAACCACCAGACAGAAAATTCAACAGCCCTCTGAGAAGGAGTAATATCTGCATAGCTCGTGACGGCGTACTTAAAATGGGAGGCAATACACTGCTATTCTGCAAATCTGAAAACTCCCAGATAAACGGCTTCTGAATTTAGAGATTATTTACCTTCCACTAATTATCATAATCTTTAGTGCATGCCTCTATTTTAACTGCAATGTTTTCTCTCCAGTTAGGTTGTGAGAGTTTCATGGAAAGGGAAGCATTTTCTTGAGCCCATGTTTCATTTAAGTAAATGATACCCTCATCTTAAAGGAAAGTGAACAAATCATAGTGTGTATAGATTAAAAGCCTAATCCTACCCATGCCCTGTGAGGACAGCTTTAGTAATTAGGTGGTACATTCCAGGCAAAACTAAGCTCTGCTGGGGGAAACATCTCATCTCTGTGCTTGCAAAAAGAGAAAGCATGTCATATCTACTGCAAATGATAGAATACTTGCTTCATGTTTCTGGATTGGGTTTTATTGTAAAAGCTCTGTAGCAGTGATGGCAAAACTTTTATGGTTTTCAATGATACAGAGCAGCCCACTGTGGCATGTGTGCCAGGTTCACCACCCCTGCTCTGTGGGAAAACATAGGTCTTTAGTATAGCATGTCCTGGAGAAAATTTACACAGCATTTAACCAATTTCACTGTCTGCAGTTTATCCTATGTACTATTTCCAGGACAGTGATTGACTTCACATCTTAATCTCCGCTCAAAATCATTAAATAAGACCTTATCAATAGCAGAACAGTATTAAAATCCCTCAAAACAGCATTGAAAGTCACTAATTGTCTGACTCTACACTACTCCTCCACCCTGCTCTTCTAATTACTTCTTACATTTTTGATATTCTCTCCATAATTGCAGCTTTGTGTTTCCCTCAAAATACTGAGTGACCCTCTCTTTCCTTACCACAGTTGCGTTCTCCTCCTCTCACCTCATATGCATGCTACAAAATCTTGCTTGAGTTTGTCTGCAGGAAATCTTTCTGATCTCTCTGGTTAGATGTAATCCATCCCACTTTGAATTTTATATGTTTTATTTGAACTATTCTCAGTACAGATTCTTTTACAGTTATTAGAAAACATACTTATGTATATTTTTTTCATTTCAAAAATATCTCTCGAGTACCTACTATGTGATGAGCACAATTCTGCTCTTAAGCTATGACAAAGAGCAACATTATCAATCCTGTATTAGTGGGAAAGAGTCAGAAAAATAAAGAAATATTGTATTATAAGAAAGAAACTACTATAAAACATATAATTAGAACTATTGCAGAGGCCAAAGCACTTTAGCTAGTTGGTTGAAGATCTTTCGGGAGAAGGATAAACTGAGCCTGGGAGGTAAGGATCAAACAGAGACACAGCCCAGCACTGTATAAATTCTCACAATCCCAACACTGAGGGTAGCTGAGGAAGGAGGATTACAAGTTAAAATGCAGCCTGGGAAAGCCAGCAATTTAGTAAGACAATTTCTCAAGAAAATACACACACACACACACACACACACACCAACATAAAAAATTAAAAGGCTAGAATTTAGCTCTGTGCAAAAGCCCAGTGTTCAACCTCCAGTACCACAAAATGAAAGAGGAAGAGGAATCAGTCATTGTCTTAGTTATTTTTCTCATTGCTGAGAAACAATACCTGACACTCACAAATTGAAGGAGGAAAGGCTTATTTCTGCTCACAGTGTGTAGATGTCCATAATCAGCTGGCTCCAAAACAGGGCGGCATAGCAGAGAAGCATCACTGAGGAGAAACAGCCTATGGCAGAGCAGGCAGGAGGCAGCACAGCAGTAGTGGGGAGCCTGCCTTTCCTTTTTATCTCATCTAGGCTGTAAGCACTTTGGGTGGTGCCACCCATACTCAGGGTAGGCCTTCCCATTATCCATACCCAGAACTAAAATAAACCAATCAGAGAGTTAACAGCTTCCATAACAGTACCACGTGCCCTAGATCCAGTCAGTTCTGAAAAGCCCCTCCTATGAGTGCATGAGACTATGGGTGGAACTAGATATTAGTCATAACAGTCATGAAAAAAACAGAAAAAAGAACCTTCAGAAAGTGACAAAAGTGTCAAAAAATCCCTGAAGAGGAAGAGAGTTTGGCATGATTATGGAAGCTGTTTGTGTATGAAGAGGGAGCCTGTGGGGCTTTGTGGTCCATAAGAAGCAGCCTGAATTTTGAGTGCGGCAGGAAGTCGCTGCGGGCTTTCTATACAGAGGGAATAATTTCTGTTTTAAATTTCCTGATACAAAAGGAACAATCATTCTGTTTTTGGTGGAGAATATAGGTTGGGGAGATTATATACTAAGAAAAGGGCCCAAAATAAGGTTGTTGTTGTAATCCAGTTATGGTGGGTTTTGTACCCAGGTAAATGATTGGGACAATATCTTCCATCACACATGCCTACTTCCATGAAGCAGTTGAGTCAGGTTGGATCAGGAACTGCGTGGGGCTGATGATTGCTCCAAACAAGAGTGAGACACAAGAGATGCCATGACTTAGCATTCTAGGCAGTGGAAGGATGCATGCGGCTTCTGCCTTGCCCTCTGTTCTGGGGACGGTGAGCCATGGTGCTGGCCCATGGAACAGACCACGTGGAAAGGAGCCAAGAACCTCAGTCTCCAGCCCACACCGCCCCCAGGCCCGTGAGTACAAGTGCCTTCAGGCGACTTCTGTCTCCAGCCTTCAGTCTTGAGGCTGAATTCCAGGCTGCATGACCAAGAAACTTTCCTGTCCAGCCCCGATTGAATTCCTGATCCACAGAATCTTCGAGCATTTCAAGAAAGGTTGCTTTATGCAACTGACTTTTGGAGTAATTTTGGTTTTCTTAGCAATCAATTAGAAGTGGTTGATGATGGAGAAGTTGGCCAAAGGCAGGTTTATGACATATTTTGGAATTGAAATCTAAAAGATTGGCTTCTTTGAAGAAATGGATGTAGGGAGTGAATAAAGGAAAATAAAAGATGATAAAATTTTTACTTCCATTCATAGTAGATAATAATCCATTTACTGAGTTCAAGGAGACAGGGCAAGGCAGATGACAGATGTGCAGAGGGCAAAGCTGAGATTTTAATTCTATTAGATTTTAAGCTTTTTGAGAGCAAGAAAGAGTTTTATCTGTGCCCTGTAGAATACAGAGCACAAAGTCTTTTGAGTAGTAAGTGCAATAAATATCTCCTAAATTGAACTGTGAAGGAACTCCTGCCCATGACTACCCCAGTGAGATCATCTCTTCTTAAAGTATTTATCTAAACTCCTCATGGATATAAATGAAGATGCACTTTTATAATTTGCATAAATGGAATTGACATATTACATTAATTAATCATACTTGGCAAGGGAAGGATGCATAAATTAACTTGGTGTGTTTCAGACATTGGCTGCACACAGTAAAGTGATGTAAGTAACTGGAAAATGTATGGTTAATTTGGTTTATGGAAACATATAATATATATAAATATATGTTATATAAAATCAGCCCTGTTAGTACAAAAATGAGGAGTAATTACTCTGCACTGTACTCCGTAAATAAAATTTTCATGCTTCTTTATACTTCTTGGTTATGATTAATTCTAGCGGGCGTTGCATGACCTTGGTTATTTCTTTGTAGCCTGGCTGCTTTGTATTAGCTATAGCTTGTTTATGAACTTCCTAATTTAATATATTCAAGCCAGAGTTTCTGGGTAGCTTTCTGATAAATCCAGGCTTTAAATAGAAAGAGAGTCACAGATAGCATAGTTGTCCTGATGGAAGGATGGCACTGGGGGGAATTCTTCAGAATAGCTACCTCATGGCAGCTAAAAATACTTTTAGTGCCATGTCTGGTATTATTCCATGGAGAAGGCTTTATACTTACCCTCCTACTATTTCCCATAATGTTTTATCCAAGTTTGTTCCTTTTGTGAATACCTTCACAGGATCCGGTTTGCTTTTACTTTATATTTATCCTTCCTAAAATATTTGTCAGTCTCGTTCACATCTCAAGGAAACAAGCCCTGGTGAGACATCTCCACCAGCTACACTAACTACTTCCTAAGGCTTCTTGTGGGCAGAGGAATGCTGACCTAGCGATGCCAAAGGCCTTGTAGATACAGTCCGGCCTGGTCACTCAGCACACAGACTCCTTTTCAAATCTATCCCAGGGAAAGGTTGGCTCTTCAATGACAAAGGTGATTAATGAGAGAGGGCCCTCTTTTGATTTCTTTTACCCTCTTTGTAAGAAAAGTGAGTACAGTCAATTCATTTGGCTTGGCTTTTAAAAACATGACCATCCCAGGAAAGTCATTAATGTTTGTCCCTAATTAAATGCTGATTCTAATTGAACCATCTCTGCCCCTTGGACAACAAAATTGATTTTCTGTTTGAGACCTTTGTCAATTAAATAAAGTGATAAGTAAGGTTTCAGTTAGTTATTAAGTCTTAATAAATAGTTGAAACTTAAAGTCTATTATTCTTAAGATAATGTTCAATGAGCCATCAGATTCCCTGAGTTCTTCAGAGATTTACTTGTAGTATGTTCTCAGGATTATGAGCTATGTCTTCAAAAGGGTGCTAGTGGTCAAGTAGGTGTTTATTTCCACCAATGGGAGGAATTTTCACTAATCATTGAGGAATTCTACTCCCATTGGGCTTTGAGATATCCTATAACTCTTCCCTCTCCTCTCCCTTCCCCGTGTCTTTCTTTCTCGAATATTGGATGAATAAGAACTTCTGAGAAATCTCCTCAATACAAAATGAAAGAAATCTGCTAAAAAATAAAAAAGAGGGGGGAGGAGGACAGAGCCGGCAGCAACCACTTGAGTTAATTATGGGAGTCGCTGCCAACCTTCTTTCATTCATTACCGCAACATTAGAGGTAGAAGGGTTAGACCGGCGGATGCATCCAGGGAAGCCTCCCACAGGGTCATTATACAATTCTACCCTCCACAATGGACATTTTTTATATATCTGTGCTTTCTATACACACAGATAGCGTCTCTGATGTAGCAGCTGGGAGGTTTCCTAAATTGAGAACACTGACTTGAAGCATTTCTTTTAAGTTAATGAAGATAACTTCCTGATTATAGACATCTGAAATGACGAAAAGATCTCTGAAGTATGGATTAACTACTGTCACCCTCTGGCACAGCATCTCTGCCCTTCCTGCCTCAGTGCTGTCACCAGATTGGTATGTTCAGTGCTGTTCTCATTCTTTGCACGCCTGTCAACCCACAGGCACGTGTTCCCTGTAGAAACGTGTCATTGATTGACGGGTGAGCAAAATGGGGTGGTACACTAGAGAATGTCTCTAGCTGGGTTTGTCACCCACTAACATATTATGGACATTCTGCATGTGGGTAACACACTGTATTAGCTGTATCCATAAGTACTTAAATTGGACCGATTTAAAAAATAAAACTTGGCATTACCCAAAAACTGATGTTTTAACTCTATTGGAAGGCAGTGTGCATTCTTGCTACAGTGCTACTGTGTTGTGGAATAATTTCATTCAGTTCAATTTACTTGCTGAGCCAGTTAAAAAATCCATCTCTGTTTCAGGACCTCGGAACAAACACACTTGTGTCTTTTCATGTATGTATGTATATATATATGCTTTATGGTACAGATGTGCATTTTTAAAATAAATATATATTATATGAAGTATATATAAAATATATGTATGTGTGTAGAAAGCACATACATATAAAAGTCTATTGTGGAAGGTAGAATTCTATAATGACCCCATACAGGCCCTATCTGGGTGCATCCACCAGTCTAATCTTTTTATCTTTAATGTCAGAGATGGGTACTTATGATAGGGCACTTGTTTTGTGATCTGATTATGGCATGTGGCAAAAATGTAGAGTAATTAAGATCCCTAATCTGATGACTTTGGGTTACTCCACTGAAAGGCTCCACTGGGTGGCGCTGAACTAACCAGCCAGTACCTTTATTCTCAATCCAGAGACCAGAGAGATTCAAAGCTGCAGAGGCCCTCCTAATATCCTGGAAGGACACACTGCCCTGTTACAGACAGGACCACATGGCAGCGGATGTTAGCAGTTTCTAGAGCTTAGAGCAACCCCTGATTGAGAGCCTGGAAAGCCAGGCAGACCTCAGGGACACATATCCTTAAAGCACTGAGTGGAGCCAATATCCAGGGTTTGAAAAAACATTTACAGCCTCAGGTGGAATTATAGTCATGGTCAACACTGGACTTCAGTTTGATGATATTGAGAGAAGACTCATCCCTGGAGTATTCGAGACCCACAATAACTGCGACAGGCTAATGTTTTTGGCTTTAAATTGCCAAGTATGGTAGGTTGTATGGCGTCTGCCAAAAAGTAAGTGCAGCAGAACCTCAAAATCAGATCTCATTTGAAAAGAGGATGTTTGTGGATTTACTTAAGGTAAAGATATCAAGATGAGATTGTCCTGAGTAAGGGAGGACAGAAAAGATGATGACATAGACATACTGAGAGAAATGGCATTGTGCAGAGATTAGAGTAAAGCAGGCCATACAGCAAGAGACACTGAGGACTCCTGGTCATCACAAGAAGCTATGAGGTAACTGGGGCGTGGTTTCTCCTTCAGAAAATCCAAAAGGAAGGAATCCTGGTGACACCTTGTCTTTGGATTTCTGTCTTCTAGAACTATGAGAGAATGTGCTTGTTGTTGTTGTCGTTGCATACACGAAGCTTGTGATAATTTATTATGCAGAAGTAGGAAAATGATATTCAACATTAAAATTGCTTAGTCAGTTACACAGTGAAGAGACTTTTCTCTCTCCATCAGTATTGCTTCTTTGTGTCACTTGACTGTCTAGGGTGGCAAACGCTGCTGCTTGCCAGGTGGGAATACCTGGCTCTGGCTCTCTCTGTCTCTCCGTCTCCATCTCTCTGTCTCCCTGTCTCTGTCACTCTCTCTGGGGGCCCCACTACTCCCATAGCATTGTCTGGCACATGTACACCCTGCCTGCCGCTTCATTTGCTGAGCCTGTAGATGCATAAACAGTTACGCTCTTTGCACTAGGGCTTCATATACATTTTTTGTAACTTTAAACTCTCTAGCACATTTATTGGCACTTGGTCAGTTCTCAGAATTGAAAATGCTCCCCGGCAGCCCCGTACGTACTCAGGATACAAATCTGTGGATGCTAATTAGAATCTTCCACAGTAGCTCCAAAACCATGCTTTACCAAGGCAAATTTTTCAGACTTGACATAACCAAGCAAACTCTACACTGGACTCAAATTGCAATGGCTTCTGATTAGCTAGAGACTAATTTATTTTTCAGTAGAAAATGTGAACGATTTTGTGACTCTCACAATATGCAGCTATCTTAATTTCAGGGGGAAAGGGACTTGTCAAACATCAACTGACCTTTACCTTCTGGGTGATTTCACTTTGTCTGAGGATCATAGTTCACACTGAGATCTGATTCTAGGTTTCTCCTTTTCATACCTGAGTTGGTAGCAAGATTCAAAATCTTCCTTCTCCCCTTCCCTCTTTTTTTTTTTATCTCTCACTGTCCCTTTCTCACCTTGGAGAGTGATTCATGGCTGCAATTTATTCTCAGCATTGAGACTTCTTTTTCTTGCTACCTCCTACGGTAGTGTAAGTACAATGGCTTCAGTAAATGTTTATTTAATTGCCAATAGTAAGATTCATTTACTAAAAGAGTTTTGGTGAAGAGAAATCTTAAAGAGTAAATAAGAGTTGTCTACAAGTCCTTTTAATGGAGACTAATGAATGTAGCAGAGAACCAACCCTTCTGCAGCTGGGACAGGAGCGCTGATAAACCTCCCAGGGAAAAGGATGCTACAAAACAACAGTGGCAGGACACATGTAGTTTGTAGTTTGATTCTTAACTTGAACTGAAAAGGAAACCTGAGCCACTGTCACTGAAGGTCATATGACAGGCCGGGAGTTGTTTCCTTGGTGACTGTGATTGAATTTCAGTAAGAATTCAGTGTTAGGGTTCGCTGCTGGCACCACCCACTTTGCTTTATTGGGACGCAGCACTGGAGAGTGGGGCAGGCCTGTGTCTCGAAAGGGAGACCTTTCTACTTCCCAGCAGCTCCCTAAGGTTTGCTGGGGGTGGGTTTTCCTCACGAGCCGCAGTACTGATGGATGCTTATTGAGTGCCTGGAATTGTGTGAGACCGTTCCACTGGTAAGATTGTTATTGTCACATTTCATTTTTCTTTAAAAGAAAAGAAGCAATCTCTGTGATTACTGTTTACAAAATACTAATACATATATTTACTGCTGTCCCACTTTGACCTGGAAAAGGAACTGAGACACATAAATTACACCTTCCCTCAATAACTGACCCCATCATCTTACATTTCTTCTTCTTCTGTGGTGACTGGAGGCCTCATACACTGTGCTTCGCTTGCCTTTCTATTTGTTCTCTAAATGACCGAGCTCTGACTTGCAGGTTCCTCTGCTGACTTACGGACATGGGAGCAAGTGCACCAAAGAGGGACGAGGTGCAAGCAGATGAGGACACTGGGGGCGGATTTAAGTGCAAATGAAGCCATTAAATTTAACACGTGATCTGACACTCTTGCCAAAGACACCTAGTTCGAAAGGTCTGCAGAGGACTTCTGCAGACTCTCCATGGTGTGTTGGTTTGTTAACAAACAAAAGGAAGTAACAGATTTTAAGGTGTGTGAGGACAACTCCTAACTAACTGGGTTCTCATCTCAAGATAACAGCAAAATTCATCCCTGTGTGTTAGGATATATATATATATATATATATATATATATATATATATATATATACATATATATACATATATATACATATTTCCTTTTTTCACTTGTTTAAAAGATTTTATTCACTCCTGCCAAAACACATAATAAATACTAATGTATGATACTCATTTTGGAAAATCTCAGAAGAAAGTTTAATTTTGTTTTTTAACTTTAAAATTTTAAGTTTTTTGGGAACTAAGAACGTCTAGTCTCCTGTTACAGACCCATTTTGTGCTCTTACGCTCCATGTTACCTTTAATCATTTTCATCTTATTTGTTCATCATTCAAAAGAAAAACCAAACTGGATGTAGTGAGCAAGGAACCATTTTCTTTTCGTGGGTGTTTCATTTTTGGCTCCCTAGAACAGTAGCTGAGCCAATACTAATTAGTTGTCATTGTTTGTTTTCATTCTTTGTCGAAGTGGGTGGATGGAAGACCAGCTTTTATGTTGCTGTTTTTATTTATTATTTTCTTACTTTTTCTTAGGTTGTAAAACCCTGGCTCTGCTGTTTTATTCATTTCAATGAAAATGTGCTTAATTAACTCAAGATTTTACAGATGCTTCAGCAAATGCCTTTAGTACAGAGGCACCTATTTGCCTGAAAGAAGGGAAGCTTTTCCAATTTCTTTCTATTTTCCATTCTGTGTCTAAAGAAAATAAAAACAATAGGTGCAATGTTTCGTAGGCCCATGTATCTATGTATCAGGAGGCAAGTATGTATGCTAAAACCAAATATTAAATTATTTTATTTCTTTAGAAATCTTATACATGTTTAAAGCATATTAACTCAATAGGATGGTATACAGAAATAGTAATCCATTCTACATGTATATAGCTATTTATAATAAAAACAATATTGAACATAATGTAGGAACATTCTAAATTCTTTAGCCAGTAGTGTATAATGTCAAACACTATTTAGAAACTTTAAACATGAGTGAAACAAAATGTTGAGAACGAGTAAAGTTATACATTTTATGCCTTACTGGTAGCATTTTCTTTTAACATTTAAAATTTGAAAGAAGAGTTATCCATGCCACTAAATGTCTAAATCTTCTTTAACTTATCCCTACTTTTTAGGTTTATGGTCATTGGTGGTTTCTTGTCTCTCTCTCCAACCTAATCTCCCTCCATGATACCACACATGCCCTCCACTCCAGGATTTATGCATGGTGTAGATTGCAAATCACTGTTACTATGTTTTCTTCTCCTCTCCTCTTTCTTATCTTTCTCTTCCTCTTCTTTTCATAATCTGAGAAAACTTTTCTGTACTTGTCCCATCTTCTTCTGCTTGAAACTACTTGCCATTGAATATAAACTTCTAATATTGTAATCCATACCTAACTAAGATTAGTGGCCTTTTTCATTCATTTATATAAGGTATGATTTGCAGTGATAACTGCATCTGAAGAACTGAGATACTGAGTTTTGATGGGAAAGACTGGCATATTAGAGGTTGTAACCAGCTCATGATTTGGACACTGTTGAGCAAAACTGGAAGAATTCTTACATGGAGAGATATTTTAGCAGTGAATCACATTTGGAAGTGTACAGTAAACTACTCTTGCAGTGGAATTCAGTTTGTGTAGATTTGTTGATGCTAAGTAAACACTTGATCATGACCATTTCAACAGATGATGCAACACAATACTCAGAAACACACTATCCACAATAGTTGAATATGAAATCAACCAAGAGGCCCATCGATGGATTAACAGATGAAGACAGTGTGGCACATACCCAAAGTGGGACATCAACAGCCATGAGAATAGAATGAAATGCTGCCATTTTCAGAAACATGGATGGAATTGAAGGTCATTATGAGACACAGAGAGAAAAATATTATGTTTTTGCCCATTGTGGACACTAAGAAGTTAGTCGTGTAGAATAATGTAGTAGAGGAATCACTAGAGACTGGAAAGAGCAGCAAGGAGGGAAGATGAAAAAAAGCTCAACAGAAGACACCAAAATACAGCAGAAAAAAAATCTTTGCTTTTCTATAGTACATCAGGTAACTTTTGTTAAAATAACCTGCGATCTGTTTCAAAATGACTCAGTGAGCATAAAATTCTCAACACATAGAAATGATTGACATCTGAAGGGCCGAATGTGCTTATTACTCTGCTTTGATTATTGTTCATTGTATACATATTTCAAATTTCCATAATTCTACATCATCAAGATGGACACATATTGTGTCAATAAAAAATAAAATAAAATAGCCTGTTGCAATTTTATCTAAAAAAAATGAGAAAAGACACATTTCTCCCTTACAGTTTTTGCAATGACACTTGAAACAAACTAAAAAGCCAGTTCTGTGCCTCTCATGGGCTTCCTGTCTTGGTCTGGCATGATGATTACGGAAGCCTGGTGGTGGCTGTACATAGCACAAGCGTGGAATTATCTCCTGGTTCTATTGGAGCTGATCTTCTTTTGGTTGCAGGTAGCTACTTTGGGCTTTCAAATTTTGTTATTGCTATTTCAGGCCACTCAACCTTTAACATATAGTCCCTTCTGCAGTGAGTGTCCATCTCCATTTACTACCAAATTTTGCCCAGTTGCAAGGCATAGTTTGAGCCTCGTATTCTTAAGGAAACCTTCTTTGGATGGCTCTACCATCACTCATGTGAACCTCTCTCCACACAGGTAGCAAGCACCAGCCTTTAACAGAGTAAGTGTGTGTTGCTACAATTTTGCTCCATCATATCTCTTTTGTACCACAAAGTATTTGTATTTTGAAGAGAAGATGATTGTTCTCTTTTTTAAGGTTTCTATAATTTGTTCTTAGCAAACAGCCTTTTTTAAGGAGGTGATAATATTAATTTGTTGAATGAATGACTCTACGACGCACTTGATTGATACTATTGCAGACATTAGTTGGTTAAAGTTAATATAATGAAATGGAGTTTATTGCATTCTATCTTAAAACAAATTTGATTTCAAAATCCCATTTAAATTACACTATCAAGTTACATTATGGAATCATTTCTCCCTTTTCTTTTCAAATTCTATATTTAAAAAGCATACAATTTAGGTCAGTTATGAGACATTTTGGTTTCCAAATTTTTGACTTGAAGAATTTATCTTTTATATTCAGTTTTGATATTATGACCCACACCTTGGCCAATTATTTAATAAATATTAACTGATAATGTCCTATGTGCCACATTCTACCTAGCTGGGACACTGAAAATATAGCACTGAACCAAACAAGTCTCACCGCTCATGAAATTTACATTCAGAGGGGGAGGAAGGAAAATAAACCAAACAAATTCATATAGAAACAGAGACCATCACTGAGAAAATGCATTTCATGAAGCTTGGGTTTTATTTGAAACTTCTTATTAAGCAGAAGTTATTTAGCAGAGAAAGCTGCTGAAACAACACCTAATTCAGACCACGGACTCCTGCCTGCTCCTCTTGGGAGGCTGAACTTCAGAATTTGGGAAAGGCATCATTGCCAGCAAGACTGAGCTTTCTTTTTCTATGAGAAAACAAACATGGATGTTGTG
Source organism: Hydrochoerus hydrochaeris (assembly GCA_004027455.1). Taxonomy (NCBI): domain Eukaryota; kingdom Metazoa; phylum Chordata; class Mammalia; order Rodentia; family Hydrochaeridae; genus Hydrochoerus; species Hydrochoerus hydrochaeris. The sequence goes on along the minus strand of PVLA01002261.1, from coordinate 13,500 downwards.
AATTCCTTACTATAAAATAAACTTGAATGTGGTTCTTAATATGGTCACAAATTTTTTTGGCTCTGGAATTCTGCAACATTATAAAATTGCTAAAAGGATTTTTTTAAACCTTAAAAAAATCAGGGGGAAGGGGTTGGGGATATAGTTCAGCGGCATAGCGCCTGCCCAGCAATCAGGAGGTCTTGAGTTCAATCCCCAGTACCAAACAACGACAACAGCAACAACAGATCCCCAAAACAAAACAAAACAAAAAAACCAGGGGAGTAATTTTTTTCTTTTCTTTTTTTCAATCATCAGAAACCATTTTCTGCTTACCCTTTTCTTTGGTGCTCTGGCAATGATCCTATTACTATATAGGTTGTCTGACAGGTAGTATCTATTATTTTCAGCACAGTTAATGGCTTACTTAACAAACCAGTGAGTCTAAATCACACAAAATGTAAGGAATGACTCACATCCATTAACATGATTCTGATACATTTGGCTACTCACATAAAGCAGAGATACTAATGAGGCAATTGGAGGACACAGAACTCATTAATCCATGAGGGGGCAGTGATGCCAAGTAGAGACAGGCAGAGATTTCTCTCAGTTCTCAGTTAGGCAAAGTAATAATTTCCTTAAACAGAACTGCTGCTTGTGAACATTTGTTAGCTTTGGAGAAATCTCCTTGCAGAACTTAATAAAGGAACATTCTAGAAGAAGCAAATATCAATGCACAAGATATTATAGTTTAGAGTCTCCATTTTATCCCCCATTTCTATAAGACATCTGTGTTAGTTAATGTCTTGTCACTGGGGCAGAACAGTTGATACCCAAAGTCAAAGAAAGAAAGGCTTATTTTAGCTCACAGTTTGTAGAGGGTTCAGTCCATAGTTAGCTGACTGCAAGGAAGAATGGCATAGCAGAGGGGCATCATAGAAAAGAAACAATTCCTAGCAGGGCAGGCAGAAGGCAGTGAGCAGCAACCACCCAGTCTGCATTTCCCTTTTATTCTATCCAAACTACAAGCCATTTAGTGGTGCTACTCACACCCAGCATGGATCTTTTCATTATCTGCATTCAGAACTATGCTAAACCAGTTTAGTTATCACACACCCTACATCCAGCCACCTCTGAAAGCCCCATCTTGAGCATGAGGCTTTAGGGAGCATCTAGGTACAAGCCACAATATTCCATCCCTAGCTCCCAAAAGACATACTCATATCCCTTTATGGAAGAGGTATTTAATCTATCTCTAAGGGTTGCCTTATAAAATCATAAGTTTCAGCATTGCTGGAAAGACCAAATCCAAAGTCTTTTCTGAGATTTAAGGCAAACTTTCAGCTTTAAGCCCTTGTAAAATTGAAAAGAAACTTTAACATTTCCAACACACATAGCAAAAAGTAAACATTCCTATCCCAAAAGGAATGAATAGGAGGCTAGAAAAAAATGACACTGAAGTAAGACCAAGACTACCCAGTATCCAGGGTAGTCTGTGGCAAAATGCAAATCCCAAAGGGCTTGCATGGCTCCTCCACTGTGGCACTCCCAGGGACAGTCGCTCCCACGGCTTCTCTTTGGCTGGCTCTGCCTAATTTAGTGTTCCTCAGGAGAGCCATGTTCCCAGGTTCTCCAACTTTCTAGGGTCTCCACACTCTTTTGGCTTCACACTCACAGCTTTATCACCGCCCTCTCAGGGCACACTGCTGGCTTCCCAGACCTTCTTCTGAAATCTGAGTGAAAGCCTTCCTGACCCTCAGCCCTTGCACCCTGCACGTGCCTAAAACCAGCACCTGCATGTGGATAATGTAAAAGTCTGGCACGGCCTTTCTTCTTCCTTGGCAGTTGGAATCAAGAGCTGGGATTGCTGAGCATTATGAACCCAGTTCAGAGGAATAAGTTATCTAGGCTGCTGCCATTCTGGAACACGAAACTCTGAGAGTCTCCTATCAAATCAAAGTTTTTCACCTTTGCGATGCTGAGACCACAAAGGGTGGAGTTTTGTTACTTTTTGTGATGTCTTCCAGACATCTTTCCTACTGTCCTGTTTCTCCTCGGCAACCAAGTTCTCTACTGACTTTGTAGTCCACAACTTTCATGAAGCTTCCTTTCTGGTCCAACTAAAAACATTTTAAAACATGTAACTGGGCCATCTGCTCAGGATGTTCAAGGTAGAGCTGACTAAAAGCTCCCAACTGTATCCATGCCCTGCCTCAATATTAGACTGCCTTCAATTTCTTCTGCAGGATTAGTTAATCTACTTCCCTTAATCTCAGTCTCAGGCAAAATCTCTGGATGTGAGCAAAATGCTGACAAGTTTTCAACAAGAGCATAGTAAATATAGTCTGGAATCCAACTGACAGTGGAGTCCTTCTTCCCAACAGAAACTTCCTGAGCTTGGTGTTTACTGGCTACATTTTTTATCAGCTTTCTGGTCTTCTGAACTCTGACCTGAATCTCCCATCAGGTTTGGCTTACATCATTCTGGGCTGCTTCTCTGGCCAGCATCTCTAAGCCTTTCCAAAATTTTCCCAGAAGTCAGTTCCAAAGGCTTCCAGGACTTTCTGAGGAAATATAAATGCAAAGACATAGATCTGGATTTGTCTTGTTTCTTATTGGGAGCTTGGGGAGGCAAATAATTGTTCTTTACTAAATGGAATGTTAAGCATATCAAAGACATCTCAGGGATAATGGCTTAGATTCCCGCCAGCCAAGAATAAATGTGGTGGCAGCACCTGGGGCGGGGAGGGCTCAAGGGAGGATTCAGTCCCTGGATCACTTATATAACTCCCTCGCTCTAGAAGCTTCAGACAGACCCTTTCTTCCAATCAGGTTTCTCCTATAACAATATTGAACATAACATCAGACATAGAGAGTTCACATCTTCTGATATTTTGAACTAAAACATTAAAGACAAATTGGAATTTTGTTTGAATTGAATAACCAAAACATAAAATAATTTATCAGGCATGCTTGAAGTGGTAACAAGTCATCTTGTTTCTGGTGTTAAAATTTGCCTTGTACATCTGAGAAATTTTTCTCCTCATTGGACTATGTCAGTATATAAATGGGCTTTTGTAGTCCACAGGCAAAACTGATCATGATGTAGATTGATGAAAATTTGGAAGAATATTGAGGCCATATATTTATCTGGGAAACTCCCCACAATCAAAGATTTTCAGTGACAGTGCAGATCTTAAACTCTGTATTATTTCTCCTGAAACCATATCCGATGACCTATGCAATAATCAAGGGAGTAAATAAGGGATTCAATCAATTCAATCAATCAAACTTTGTTGAATATGATGTGATAAAGTAGTAGCCAAAATTTGTACACTTGGGGTGAATCAAATTCAAAACTACTCAAAAAAGCAAGGTCTTTTCTAAGTGTTACTGTAATATGTAACTTTAAGTCCACACTAAGATAGATATGTAACTCTTGTTTTATCAACTCATTTAAGCTGGAGCCATGGTCTCTTCCTTATGGGGGTTTAGTTCAGAAGTGGCCACAAGAGAAATGTGCATGAGGCCACCCCGAGTGCCTGTGGGATGCAGGGAGTCCCGCAGAGCAGGCTCCTCTCTGGTGCTGCTGCACCAGCTGGCACAGGGAAGCAGCCAGCCTGTGGCTCCTCTTTCTCTTCCACTTTGGTCTCCTGTAGCTCCTTTTCTTGTGGTGCTACTGACTGGACCCAAGACCCTCACACAAAGATACATTCCCAGCCCATCCTTATTTTGAGACAAGGTCTCTCTCTAAATGGTTAAGTTGTCCAGGCTGGCCTTGAACTTGCAAACCTCCTCCCTCAGCTCCTGTAGGCCTGAAATTTCAGGGCTGCATTATCCTGTCTAGCTCTGTAGCTCTTCAGTTTCAGGACCAGGTGGCTCATGGCAAAGGGTTCCACTTGTTCAGGGCATAGCCTGCATCATCACTGTCCTTGCTTTAGAAACATTCTATATTGGCCTATCATGGGGCAATTCCCAGTCTGGGGACCCCCGATCCTCTTCAGGGGATGTGTCAACTGTCTTTTGCTGCTTCTAGACCTAGAACCAGAGCAGTCTTGGCCGGTACTGGAGCTATCTGTAAACATATCAAATTATTGTCCACAAAAACAAACAAAAGTTTTGTCCACCAGACTAACCAAATGAATGCAAGTTTTTCTTTTTCCAATTTATATTATTACACTGGGGAAGTGAATAGGAACTAATCCTAAAGATATTTGATAAGGGTAGGAAAACTTATTAAGTTGAATTTCTTGATATACCTGTACTTAAATGTGATTCTAGAATCAAAGTATTTAGTTTAAACAGCTGAGATTGGCTGAACTTTCCAGGCACACAGGTGGGGGTACTCACCTGAAGAACATGGGGGAGGACATTCTCATTTCCCTACTGACTCTGTCACCTAGGGTGTTTTCTTCACAGGCTTGCTGCGCACATGCGTAAGACAGATCCCGGATGGTTATTCTCTCTTCCATAAATATCAGTGGGAACTTTGTAAACAAACTTGAATGTCTCAGTTCAGTGGGGATGATGGTATCATGCAGTGGTGGGGACAAAGTTGTGGCACTTATTGGCAAGAGAAACTATGGCCGGGCCCATAGCAATCTTTGCATTGGTCAGTAGCATGCTCCTAGAAAAGAAACAGGGTGACAGGTTTTAAAATACTACTTGACATGTTTAAGTGGTAAAAATCCCTTCTGGTCAATGAAAGTCCAACTTTAATCATTTTGATGATTGTACCTCTTAACCACTTCCCAGAAATGAGGTAATTTTGACGCTTAGAGCCACTAAAGGAATTGGAAGTCAGAATATGTATAGAGAAAGATCTTGTCCCACAACTAAACACTTACACTCTAAATGTTCCTCCCAAGCTTTTCTCCAACAGCTATTACTCAGGGGATAATACATTTCACAAGGGGAAGTATCCCAGATGTTTTTGGAACTGTTGGTCACAGGCTCTGAACTGATTTTTTTTTTTTTTCCTGAAGCCATAGAACATTGCTATGATTCACCAGAGTCAATGCTTATTGAGTTTAGGGGAAGAATCTGGCTTGCTTTCACCTCAAAGTGGAATCCGTGTCTCCAAATTTATGACTGGTTTAGTTCCCCAGTTATGAATGCACAGGGAGGATAATACACAAAACAACAGGCAGAATGCCATTACTGATCTACTAGTTCATGCATTTAGGATTATTATGGTAAGGCAGAGTGAGTGGAAGTCACTGGAAAACAATAATCCACTGTAGCTTTCTGGGAAGACTGAAAAAACATCATTGTTACTGTCGAAGGCTTAAGAGATTCTAAAGGGAGAAAAGGAGAGAAAAGAAAAAACTGATAAAAGAGGAATAAGCAGCCTATAGGCACATTCATGTAGGTATTTGAAAGTTAATTATTCCTGTATTGAATTATGCTTACTTCTTTGAGTCAGAGCCAACAACAACAAAAAAAATAACAAAAATGTATCTTTCTTATCTATTTCAGATCCTTCTGTTTTTCTGACCTGAGAATTCACCACTATAAATTTCCCTCTTAGGACCACTTTCACTGTGTCCCATAAGTTCTGGTATGTTTTATCAGTATAGTTATTTAGTTGTAGATACTGTTTAACTTCTTCTTTATTTCATCTGTGGCCCATTGACTGCTCAGAAAGGTGTCAATTCCCAAGTGTTTACATAGTTTTTGTGATTTCTTTTGCCACTGATTTCTAGTTTCTTTGCACTATGGTCAGATAATACATATGGAGTAATTTCCATTCCTTTGCATTGACTTAAGCATTCCGTATGGACTAGTATGTGGTCTATTTTGGTGAATGTTCCATGTGCAGCTGAGAAGAATGTGTATTCTGATGTTGTGGGATGGAACACTCTGTAGACATCTACTAAGCCAATTTGTTTGGCTTTTGATATTTCTTTGTTGATTTTTTGTCTAGTTGATGTCTATTTGTGACAGTAGGGTATTAAGATCTCCATTACAATTGTGTTATTTGATTTTTCATGTCCATTAATATTTGTTTTATGTAGCTCATTGCACCAGACTTTGGTGCATATATATTTATAATTGTCATCATTTCTTCTTGGAATTTTAACAAGTATGTAGTGACCTTCTTTGTCTCTTTTCATCAGTCTTGGCTTGAAGTTCATGTTGTGCAAATAGAATAGCTGTCCTGCTTTTTTTTCTGTGTTCTGATACATGGGGCACTGTTTTCCATCTTTTGACTTTCAGTTTATGAATTTCTTTTTTAGTTAAATGTATTTCTTGTATGCAGCATATTATTGGATCTTGCTTCCTGATATATTCTGCCAGTCTGTTTCTTTTGATTGATTAACTGAGACTGTTCACATTGATGATTGTAACTGCTAAGTGTGGGCTTAACCTCGTACTATTTGCCCATTGCCAGTACCCTGTTTTCCCCTCTGTTTAACTCCCTGCCTTGCAAAGTGGTTCCCTTATAAAGATGTTCTTGGAATTATGGTCTTACTTATTTCTTTCTGAAGTATCCTTCAGAGCATTTTGGAGAACTGGTCTGATGATCATGAATTTCTTCAGTTGCTCTTTGTTGTGGAAATATCTCATTTCTCCATTGATTTTGAAAGATAGTTTTGCAGAGTACATCAATCTGAGTTGAAAGATGTTTTCTTTTAGGGTTGGAAATATTTTACTTCAATGTCTCCTTGACTTGAGGGTTTGTGTTGAGAATTCTGTTGTAATTCTGGTGGGTTTTCCTTTATAAGTGATTTGTTTCTTTTCTCTAACCACTTTTAATATTCTGTTCATGTGCTATAGTTCCAAAATATTGAATATTATATGCCTTGGTTAAAATTTGTTTTGGTCATGGCTACTTGGAATTCTAGATGCCTCACTTATTTTCATGTAAATTTTTTTATTCATTTTGAAAAGTTTTATGCCATTACTTCTGTGAAGAGGTTTTTTTTATAGTATTTGCACTATCTCCAGCTTTCTCATGGGCTGTGATCAATCTTATGTTATTTTTCTTTGCTTTACCTTGCATTGTTGTATTGATTTTTCTTGGTCTTTTGCTATTTTTAAGGTGTCTCTCTTTTTGTGGTCCCTAAAGTAATCCTGTCTTCTAGATATGGTATGCTTTCTTTTTCTTCATTTAATCTGCTATTTTAATGGAATTTTTCTTCTGGATATCTGTTTGGTGTTTTCCATTTCTTTCTTATCTTGAACATTTATTGATTCCATTATTTTTCTAAGCTTCTGTATTTTTAAATCTTTGTCTACTATAGATTTTTTGGGTATGTCTTTCATTTTGATAATTATTTTTTTTTACCTGAGAGATTATTTTCTTCTATATCTACCTCTATTTGCTTTTTTCACTTGTGTTGCTACTATTTTAAAAAGTTCCAGGTGTGGCTTTCAGTTTCTTCTGTCTTGATGTGCTCTGGAATTGTCCTGCATGGGCTGGAGTTCTGGGGTTGCATTTTTCCTCTGCATCTTTTCATTTTCTATTTTTTACTGTTTTATTTTCTGGTGTTTGTAGAATTCTTATGATCAAAAGCTTTATAATTAATATTGAAGCTTCCCTAGAAAATGTCTGTTCTTCAGAGATGTCTTCTAGATATAGTTGGTTCTTGACCTTTGTGTTTATTCCAAGAACCTGCCTTCCCAATTTATTAAGGATGAGAAGTTGCTATCTATTTGGCTCAGTATCCTGTCCTTTGATGCTGGGCTATGGTGATGATTATTAGCCCTAACAATCACAGTATTGTCACATGAGGCAAAAACAAAACAAAACAAAACAAAACTAATTACAATATGTATGACATCCTGGCTAAATTAGTATAATTAGCAATAACAATAGCATCAAGCACAGCCTAACAAACAAAAACCTATGGCAAGTATTAATTTGGTAACTTGAACCATAGAAGCAAGCTCTACGATTATGTAAAAAAAAAATCCAATATATACTAGAAACTTGTACCTAATGAGTTTCCCCTTGTTAGATTAGTTTTATCCTGTTTTGGGGGAGGTTATTTAAGAGGGATAGGCAAACAAGTAGAGATGAATGAGGAGAAATACAGTAGAAGAAAGGATGCAAGACAAAGATGATCACCCAAGTTTTGTAAAACTGGGGGGAAGACAGGAAAGAAAATTTGACAAACAAAGCAAAAGAACATTGAAGAGAACCAAAAAGAGAAGAGACTATGTTCACTCATACAAAAGTATTGCAAAATCAACAGAAATAGTTGAGGGAACAGGAAAATGATGAACAGAACAAAACAAAAGCCAAGTAAGTAATATAAATAGTAAAAAAAATTATATAACAACAACAATAAAAACCACCCCAACCGGATTGAAAAAGGGAAAATACTCAAGCAAAGAAAAAGGAAAACAGTAAAATTCCTCTGGTGTTCACAGTTCAGTGGTGGTGTCCAAGTCGGATCCCAGAAGTGTGTTGTGGCAAGTCTTCAGTAGGATTTGTGCTGGGTTGGGGCTGATCTTGGCCTCTGGATGTGGGGCCAGGACTGGTCTCCAGCTGATGTTTGGATGTCCTTACTGTGTTTGTCTCTATGGTGCTCTCCCAGTTGCTGCAGTGCTCTTGGATAGGGAGAGACCAGGGTTGCTTCCAGACCCATGCACATGTGGCTCCTTCCAGACATTGCACAGATTTCTCTGCTCCACACCACTAGCTCCTTTTACCTACTGGTTGTAGGACAGGGGGAGGCTAAGGATACTTACCTGTTGGTGCCACTTGGCCAAGGTGGCTACTGAAGGAGAGTCTGGTGGTCCCAGCTCATAATTCTCAGCAGCCTTCCTCCAAGTCTGCTTCCCAGCTGCCAGCACTCCACTGCAATGGGGTGGATCTTCTCCTCTTCCACTCCAGAGCTTGGGCAGTAAAGCAACCCAGGACTGTTCTGCTGCTGGGTTTGCCTCAAACCCTTTGAAATAAAATGGGAGCTCTGCTCTCCTACTTGCGTTCCACAACTCTATGTACTAAACACTATGTACTAAACACAGCACTGGTTCATCTTACTCACCAAGCCCTGCCTTTGCAGGACCTCTCGGAATGACTGCTCTGTCAAAGTGGGCGGGACCTTCTCCCAGAGACTTTTGAAGATGCTGTAAATCCTTCAGCCAGGTGACAACGCTGCTAGACAGCTCGCATTCCAAATCAGCAGCCAAATTGTGATGCTGTTTCACCCACGACATGATGGAAGAATGGAAATGGCGGGGCTGTTGTTTTATTCTGCACCACTAACCACTCCTTCTACCCCTGGAACTGTGGGTTCTGCCCCTTTAGGGAGATTTACTTTCCAAACGAATAATGCTTCTAAGTATTCCATTAAACAGGAGGTTGAGACTATTCCCTGGAAACTGTGGTGGCAATAAAATCAACAGGCAGATAAGTGGCTACTGTACTGGATGAGGTGTTAACCATTAAGGGGGAAATTGAGTTTACATCATATTGTCCTATACAGGGAATATTTCTTGAATGCAGGAGGTCACTTAGAGTAATACTTCATTGAATTCCCTAGTCGGGTGGTCAGAACTGATATAAAACTACCACTGGAAAATAAAAACTTGGTGGCTTTGATTTGTTTGTTTCTCCTGTGTAAGAGAGAGTATTTTTTGTCTATGACTTGTACTCTGAATAACATTTTAGCCATTCTTTAAAGAGCATGATACACAGTTCATTAACTATTGTTATTCTCTAATTACTTTGTTATAGAATTTTTCACAGGAACAAGAAGAGTGTTTTTACATTTTCTTCATTCATATCTCTTTGTGTTACATTAAAATTTTTAAAAATTCCATAGCCTCTTACAGCTCAAATACCTCAGGGTTGGCTACTTGAGTCTCTCCAGAGAACCACATCAAAATGAGCTGCTTTCTGATGGCATAAGAAATGGATAGAAAACAAAGGATATTGCCAGTAACAGAAGTGAAGCCATGAATAATTATGGACAACTCTTTTCTAAACTTTTTTCTTTTTTATGCATATCAATTCCTTCATCCTTCTTCCACACTTTTATACTCTTCAATACAAAGAGATTTAGAGTGGTTCACTTCATAGTTTGATATTTAAAGTACAAAACATCAGTGTGATCATATAACTGTTGGGTAGAAAAATTGTGCCTGTTCGAGTTGCATCATCTTATAATGTGTATCTCAAAGTTTAATATACTTAAAAGAATATTAATAGAATATTACACCAAGAAAAGTACCAAGGCGGCAAGGAATGGGCTCTCACCTTTTGCTCACTGTCACCCCAGCTAAGCTACAGATACATTTCTGAGGACTCCTTCCTGCTAGGACTCCTCATTCAGATTGGCCACAAGAGAAATCTAACAACATTGGGAAGGTGAAAGTAAAGTAGCAGATGTCACACTCTGAAGGATCATGTAGGATCTCCGGTGTCCCTGTAGGTCATAACCATTATCCCCGATATGCTGGGGGTAAGGTGAGCCACAAGCTGGCAATACATTTTCCAGCTCCCTTGGTTCTTATTCTTTGGGTTCTTCAAGATCTGGACAAGGCATATGTGAAGGTCCATGGGACAGGGCATCAGCTTCTCCTGTATGTCACCCAAGTCATCGAGGTTTGAGGCTGTGAGAGACAGGTGTGAGCTCTGATGCTCCCTGCAGCTTCTAGTTGATTCTTACCATACACTTTTTCCTATCCAGTATTGTTTCCTGTCTGCCAGCCCTGATGACCTACAGCAAGTGCAGAACCATAAACTAATGGCCACGCTTTGCAGCAACTTTTTTCAAGTAGTTCTAGCAATTGAATTCTCCCACTCTAAGCCCTGCCATCAGCTGTGCTTCCATATCACTCACAATGGTTTTGCTTTCTGAATTAGCCCACAACTGACAAAGTAACTAAAGACATAATTTTCTATAAGCCCCTTTTAGAAAAATTACAGTGTGGACCATCATTATTAAGTGTCATGTTCAATTTTATGAATGGTTGTTTTAAGAAAAATTACATAAGTTTATGTAGTCCTTATTCATCTCAGCAGCAGATCATCTTTTATTTTGTGGAATATTTTGTGGTTCCTGTATTGTGTTTTAATAGAATCATAATTTGGGATATTGTGATATCTTCCTTATATTTTACACATAGGCAGCAAAGAGAAATAAGTGTTCCACATACAAAGTGGTCTAAGTTCTATCTTGATTGAGTGTGTGTGTGTGAATGTGCAAGAAAGAGAGAAAAAAATACTAATAAAATGGATAAAGTAGGAAGAGCCCAGAAATTACTTCCTTATACTATTTAGGGTTAGACTTCTAAGATTTTTGGTGGATCACAATGCTTACTGTTAAATAATCCTGCTATATTAGGTATAACTATACCAGGTATAACTTTCACCTTTGAAAATATAGATGGACCAGAGATGGAATAAATTACCTTTTTCACTAGAGACCCACCCCAGGTGGATGGGACTACTTACTTACTTCTAATTAGAAAAAAACTGTTTCCTTGCTGATGAAGACCAGATAGTCAGCACCTAGGGTACCTTCTCAACAGTCACCTGGGGTTGGGATCAGATAGAATCGGTAATTGCGGTCCCAGCGCCCACCGAGTCAGGAGTTGAGCCATTTATGGAATGAGTAAGTAGAGTTAAAGTGGCAGCGTTTTCTTTTTTAACTGATGAAGACAGGCTTGACGAGATGGATTTTTTAAACTGTGTGGGAGGATAGGTGTCAGGATGAGCTTGCTAATATTTTACCTACAAAACGGACAGACTCACCTACACAGTCGCGGGTAGCTGGGATAGGTGCAGGCTGCACTGAAATAACTCCATCTCTCTCCAGCAAAAGGGGCAGCTGTTTCACTACATAATTAGGAACTTATGTATATAACGCAGCTCTTTTCTTGCCTTTACCGCGGAGCTCATAATTAGGATTGTGACCCACCTGGTGATGTGACCCTGATCCCAATTCCTGAGAGGTCTAAGCTCCTGGTCACCATGGTCTTCCCATGATTTCCAACATTTGGTGTTATTTTGTATAAAATCACCTCATTCTGTGTGCCTCTGCTATAATTAATTGGTTAAAAATCTATGTTTTGTGCTTGTGTTCTGCTCCATTGTCTTCCCATGATGCCAGGTACCTGATAGTTCAAGCAGCTGCTAGGTGCAGGTTGCAGGTCATGCAGGGCGCCTTAACTGGAAAGCAGGCCCCAAAATAGAGATAAATGGACAGAAAGTCTATTAGTAACCGCTCCTAGGACCATGCTCTGTGACACAGGAAAATAAGACGAGCTCGGGCAGAGGGACGGCTCAGACCATCCTTACTGTCTTCACAAAGTTAATAATAATACAGAATTCTAAAAGAAAGAAAGAAAAAGGAGAATGAGAAAAAGCCCCACTAAGAAATCAGTAATTTGTAAATTATGTATTGTCATCTTGGATGTAGTTGTTCAAGTTACAAAGTTAAAGGGTACATAGTAAATATTCAAGCAGTCAGACTACAAACAGTTTTGCTCAAAGATTCAACAAAGATTCAGCAATATGGTCATCTATTTTACACGCTCAAACTTACATGCAGTTATATCCCTTAGAGCACTTTCTTTTCCTCTCTTTTTTTACAGTAGCAATTACACATTTTGGTTTTACTACACTTGTAGTTCTTATTTACTTTTTACACTAGAGACACAATATGATATTTATAAATATGATTCTGATTTATTTCACTAATGAGGATAGTCTCAAGTTGTCTCCATTTTTACCTAAGAAGGCCTCAAGATCATCCTTTTTTATACCTGAGTAATATTCCATTGTATAAAAATGCCACATCTTTTTCATCCACTGTGCAGTTGATGGGCATCTTGGTTGTTTCCAGGATTTAGCTATCACAAATTGTGCAGCTATGAACATGGGTGCACATAAATCACATTGATATGAACTTTTCAGTTCTTTGGGGAAAATGTCCAAGAGGGGGATAGCTGGATTGAATGGGGCTTCCAATCCTAGTCTTCTGAGAATTCTCCATATGGATTTCCATAATGGTTGCACCAGTCTACATTCCCACCAACAGTGGAGCAGTGTTCCTTTTTCCCTGCAGCCTCGCCAAAATTTGTTATCAGTTGATTTCTTGATGGCAGCTATTCTTTCCAGAGTAAGGTGAAATCTCAGTGCTGTTTTAATTTGCATTTCTTGAATGACCAGTGATGGTGAACATTTCTTCATGTATTTATTTGCCACTTGTATATCTTTCTCTGAGAACTGTGTGTTCATCTCAGATGCCCATTTCTGGAGAGGGTCTTTGAATTTGGGGGATTGATGTTTTTCAATTCTTTATATATTCTGGACACAAGTCCTTTGTCTGAGGGGTTGCTGGTTAAAATTTTTTCCAACTCTGTTGGTTTTCTTTTCACTCTGTTGGTGATTTCCTTTGAAGTGCAGAAACTTTTCAATAATGTGAGATCCCATTTGTTGATTCTTTGAAGTGTTTCCCATGCAGTTTGTGTTTGGTTCATGAATTCTCTGCCTACCCCTATGTCTCCAAGACTTCTACCTACCTTGTCTTCCAGTAGATTTAGTGTTTCTGTTTT